>OZ007575.1:53959345-54096845 GCA_963931925.1 Onchidella celtica | reverse complement strand
GTAGACGAGCAGTGAACACTACTCACTATGATCTCTATAACGGCTTTGTAATTAGACTACGGTCTCCTAATAAGATCCAAAAACTTCCGACTTGGCTGTTGTTTAGGGGACCGTGGCATGTTACAGGGTAAACTGTAGACGAGCAGTGAACACTACTCACTATGATCTCTATAACGGCTTAGTTATTAGACTACGGTCTCCTAACAGCAATCACTCCAATATCAATGGGTCGATTAGCTATTGCCACTTTTAGGATTAAATGCCCTTTTCTCAAAATCTTGTTTTAGGGAGGTCACTGACTTCAATTTATCAGAAATGTCTTGTCTTGTATTGTATATACAGAACTCAAAATGCCATGTTGCCGACTTAAGCCGGGTTTTCCCATGCACACTCACATAATGCTCTTATCTGTGGTTTCCAACCAGCAATAGTGTGTGTCTATACACTGATGCAACTGCCAAATTGCAGGGTTTATTTTATAGTTGTTTTTTGCTTATCCAGTTTCCATTAAAAAACAACAACAACAACAGCAACAACTGAAGAATGAACGTAATAAATAGTTCTACGAACCCACAATGCCCCTGGGATAGCCAGACTTCCAAATTCCAAACGGGCTGATACCAAATTTGACGTAAGGTTTGGCGGTGTGGATGCTGAAAGAAAAAACATTGGCGATTTGAGAATCCACTTTCCTCTTTTTGAGGTGTTCATTGTCTTTTTTTTTTTCGGGGGGGGGGGGGGGATGCGTCGGTCTTAGTACAGAAGTCTGCAATAAGGGATTGGTTGGTACATCATTGTTTTGTATTTGTCTACATTTCGGTTAGGCTCTAACTCAATCGGCATCCCCCACGCCAGACCGGCTTAGATTTGTGCAGAAATTCCGTAAGCTTGGTAGGATTACCGTAGAGGCGGATTCCTACATCCGACCGATGTCAGTGCGATGTCGTAACCAGCGGATCTACATACGAACAATATCATTCCTATGAGCAAACTTGACATCAGTCCTACGTGTCGGATTTACATAAGATTCCTAGCATTTTGTTGATTTTTTTCCGGAGATGGTAGTGGGGGGGGGGGGGGGGGAAAGTTGCTTTCATATCAGTATAGTAGGCTAGAATAAAGTATTAGTTGTTGCGTCGTTTTGTGCGTGTTTGTATTTCGATATGATTCTAGAACTCCTCGTATTGAATCTCCGAGACGCCACCATTTCTGTTAGATCTGGAATCCTCTATCCATTGCGGTATACAAGATGCTTCACCTGAACTCGTTGGAACTGTGCTGGATTAGAACAACGTATATGCTGGGCTATTTTGTATTGTTGTGAACCTGAAATCGCCTTCTTCACTTTCATTGTGACCAATATATTTTCATTGGTTTATCACTGTGATTGAGGGCGTTTCCTTTCATCCCATGCCACAGACTAATAAATTAACCAGACTGGAAACACGAGCTTCGGGCTGTCTCGTTTTTTACGGAATTTCCCGAGCGGCGACCGTATAACCAACATGGCCGCCGCTCGGGAAATTCCGATTCTAGTTCTATCTGCAGTAGAAATTTCTTTTTATTTGTCAAGATTGGTTGTACATGTTTTAATTTCTTGGTGCGGAACCAAACTTCCGCGTTCAGTAGGCGCGTCAAAATGGCATCATTCAAAATTGTAGCTATGCTGAAGCGTCGGTCGCTACCGTAAACCTAAAATGGCGGACGGTTCATGACCTTTCGCTGTTTTGTGTCGTCACACAATGGGATCATCCAGTCTGGGTATTTTATTAGTCTGTGTCCCGTGCGTCATTTTGCTACAATTATTCTGTCAATCGTCTTGCTTCTTCCTAGCACAAATGTTTACGGTCGTTATCGTGTCGACATGCTTAGTCCAAATTCAACTCAAACTCAAACTTAAACTCATTGAACCCAATCATCTGTGTATCTGTGAGAGTTTAATATTTTCTCCTTATATCGTGGTAAATGTAATGTAAGTAGATCTAGCTAAGAGTCCACATCTCTTTGGTTAATACTAGACATATTTTTTTTTCAGGTCCTCAGATAGATAGATAGATAGATAGATAGATAGATAGATAGACATGTTTAGAAATTCTTACTTGGTAGAAAGTCGCTGGATGAGTTTATTGACGTTGTTCCTTCTCCAGTCTGCCAAAGATTGGGTTCCTCCTCGATTCTAGGGCAGAAAGTTATAGTGTATAAACTGTTGCCGTAAAGACAGTAAATTCCCCGAATTATTATTATTATTATTATTATTATTTTATCAAAATTGCCAAAAATTATAATTATTTCTTGTACTGAAGACTTCTGTCTATCATCTCTTTAATCGCTTGGAAACCGTGCTTATCGAAGCTCTTCTGTAAGTAAAATATAAATGACCGCAAGAAAAAAACAACAGACATTGTTGTATATTACAAATCCCCCACCCAAAGGGGGGGGGGGGGGGGTAAAACGCATCATAAATAAAAAGGACACACAGTAAGACAAGCTTTCTGTCTGCAGGGATCTTTTGTCATAGGGGATGGTTTGTGGTCGCTTCTACTAGGTTCGCCACCTGTACTATCGTTCTGTTTTACTCGTATTCCGCCTATCGTCTATCGTCGTTATCGTGTCCACATTCTTTGTTTCAAACTCAAACTCGTTATAAAACCCATTTCTATATATTATATTTTAACTTGTAATCCAAGCCCTGCTGCGACCTCAAAAAGATTTTCTGTGGAAATTTTAAAGCAATTTTTTGGGGGGTGACAAACCACGTAATAGAACGGGGACGGGAACCGAACTGTGGTTGCAGAATCGAGGATCCGTGGAACAGGAATGGATGCTTCAACCAATATTCACTCTAGTACTAGTATTCAACCAGTATCCACGGATCCATGGGTCCCCGCGGATCCAATAGGGTGAGTACCAGTGTCCACGGGTTACCGGAAAATACAGGTCTTCCCCACCTCTACGGCTGTTCTCACTCCCGACTAAATGTAAAGAAATTTATATCCATCTTAAATGACAGTCACCATCCCCTCTTTCATCAATTAATTTCTAGATCATACCAGAGCAACAGAGTAGTACATATGAACGCGAACATAGAACGGCACAGAAGATCGGTGTTTTTTTTGCCTTCCGCAAATCGCCTCAACAAGACACTAGAACATTGAAATTTTACTTAGGTTCCATGCCGTGTTACTACATTCTTATTGAGTTCTGATATGTTTATGTAGTGATGTGTTAGATATGTATACCATGTGTGTGCTCTTGGATGCTCTGTGGAAGAGAATTTCCCTCATGGAATATTCTTCTTCTTCTTCTTCTTCTTTCGTTCACCAAATCTAAATCTGCAGATTTGATCTTTTGAGAAAATTTACGGTTTTCTGCAGTTCTGGCAGAGCACCATAGAGTTTGACATTCAGGTCGGTGGGTTTGGGCCAATCTGTTTCTCATAGTGCTGAAAAGAGTGTGCAGTTCTGCAATATATGCTCTGTGTTTTGATGAGAGTGGCTACACTCACATATGGCAGATGTTCCTATTTTAAACTTGGTGAACATATGGTGGTGGAGCCTATTGTGACCAGTTCTTAGTCTGGACAATATCACTTGATCCTCTCTGTTCAGGAGATGATATTTATCCTGTTGGTTTATTTGCTGCCGTCTGTTGTTTTTGATGAGGTTTTTCTTCTCATGATAGTTTAAGAGGCACTGTGGCTGCTCCAGGCCGGAACCCTCCTTGGCCAGTTGGTCTGCTTTCTCATTGCCTGGCACACCACAATGTGGTGATATCCATTGTAGGACTATCCTGTTTCGATTTCCATCATAGGATAATAAAGTGATTCTTAAATTAAATCGTGTACAAAGTTAGCCAGTGTCCATCATACTTACCCTGTATGAGTTGTAACTGCTTTGGTCAGGGAAGCTTTGCGAGGTTGGATATGGATAGAAATAGTCGTCCAGATGGATACCATCCACGTCATAGCGGCGGACAACATCCATGATGACGTCATTCACGCGGTCCTGTCAGTATGCAAAATATTTCTCGTGAGGCACAATAATTATGTCAGTCCTTTCAGAAATTTGCATGTAAGATGGGCCAAATTTTTACAGAAGGAACAAAACACTGTTTGATTTGAAATGTGTTTTAAATACACGAACATCTGAAATATTATACCCCGCCTTATTCAATAGAAACTATAACTAGAACTTCTTGGAGTTCATAGAATACTTTTTTTGTATTTGGCAAAAGTGAGTTGTTGTCTACAGTTACTTGAATACACTTGAGCGGTTTCATGATAGCGCCAGCAATACTCTCTCTCTCTCTCTCTCTCTCTCTCTCTCTCTCTCTCTCACACATACACACTCTCTCTCTCTCTCTCTGTCTACCTGCCTCTCTCTTTCTCTCTCTGTGTCTTGTCTGTGTGTGTGTGTGTGTGCGTGTCCCTCCTTCTCTCTCTCTCTCTCTCTCTCTCTCTGTGTCTGTGTACGTCTGCTTGCCTTCCCACCTTCCCACCCCCTCACAAAAGACATCCTCCAGGGGGAACAGTTCAGGAAAAGAGGAAAAAGGGGAAAGACAAAGAAAGAGATGGACAACATCACTGAGTGGGCTGGAAGGAACTTTGTCCAACCCCCGGCACCAGCACACAGCCGTGACAGATAACGGCTTGTCTTGCGATGTTCGGCATCTTGCAGCGTCTCTACGACCCTGGAGGGTCATGGAAACAGTGAACAGTGAATGATAGTCTAATGTATGTCGAGGTGTTCAGTACCTGAACCTGGTCGCTGTTAGGATCCATCCATACGTAACTGCCGTACCCATGGGCATAGGCGGGGAACTGCTTTGCCATGTTGGTGGCGGCCAGTCCCGAGGTGGATGTGGAACCAACTTTTGCTCTGGATGGATGGAGGATTGGATGGATGGATGGATGGATGGAAGAATGGGTGGAAGACTGGATGGATGGATGGATGGAGGATTGGATTGAAGATTGGATGGATGGATGGATGGAGGAGTGGATTGAAGATTGGATGGATGGATGGATGGATGGATGGGCAGACTCCCTGACAAAAAGGCGGACAGACGGATGGCTGGCTGGATGGACAGCCGGGGAGGGGGGGGGTGAGGGGATGCAGACCAATGTAGAAGCGCATGGATGCAAGGACAACGTGGGGGGGGGGTGTGACCACGCGCGAAAGGACAGATGAAAGACAAACTGACGGAATGATTAAGTAGTTTTAGATGGGTGGCCGGGTGGACTTACCGATGAATGGACAACAACAGTTTGTTTTAATGACCAATTTGTACCCAGTTTCAGAAATCAATGTCATTGTGACAATTTGGCCAATGAACAATGTTGTCAACTTTTCAAGCCATCTCTAAACCTAATCGGACATCAGCCGATTTTGATCGGCGGACGAGTTTGAGGGTGAAGTCACAGCATTGAGTTTGAATACGATCCAGCAAGATGGCTGGTGCACGAGGATCCATTGAAACCAATTGTTGTGACGTCATCACCCAACGGGTAGTCGGCCGATCCAAATCGACTACCTCACCACACGGAGCCTTAAACTGTCCGAAAACTTTACTAGGCAAACAAAACCCGATGAATTTGATCAAAACTAGAGACCAGTAGACCAGTGTTTCTCGGAGTGGAGCATGGCAATATTTGGAGCGGGGAGGGGGGGGGGGTGAGAGCGTGGTACTTCAGACTGGGGAGTAGGGATTTTACATACTGGTAGAAATCTTAATTTCATAACTGTATAGATAAACTGTCAGGGCCAAGGTTCCCAACCGAAGTAAGGAGCAAGTGAATAAAAATTGAAATCAAATTTAATTAAAACTTGTTTTGAATATACATACTGAATATATGGATATTTTAAAGTCCTTTTGTACAGTATAATTATAGTGTATACTAATTTTGTCCGGTTATGGCATGGAAAACGTTTTTTATTTTGGAATACTGAAGTGGGGTGTGGGACAAACGAAGTTTGAGAAACGCTGCTGTAGGCAATTTTCCTGTACCTGTAGGGGTTGAACCAGGCGTGGAGCTCCATGTTTCTCTTGTGACATTCTTGAATGACGAACTCCAGAGGGTCCCAGTAAGGATTTGGGGCCACACCCTGTGTCCCCGTCAGCCACTGACTCCATGGTTCAATACTGGAGATGTAGAAAGCATCCCCTGCAGGTCTCACCTGATGATAAGTCAATGCACACAGAAAATGGTCATCTGCAATTGGGATCCTCGTTTGAATTTGAAGAAAGCATGTCGAGGCGATAACTTGGCATACTGTGTTAGGGAAGAGCACGACGATAGACAGAATATAATAGACGATAGAATAGACAGTGGCGGTTCTACCGTGAAACTGATGGCGCTTAAGCGTCGGGGTCCCTAATTCCCTAGGCGCCGTCAAGAAACTTTTTTTTTAATGAGTGAATAGCCTCGAAATCTTTGTGAGCGCAGCCAGAGTTTTTGGACCTTGTTTGTATTTTGTATTTTGTATACTTCTTTAATCCCATTTGGGAAACGTCCCTTTCTGTCACTGCAGCCCAGATACAACTGGAGCAGGCACGTCGTCGCCACAGTGTAGCGCCGGTCGGTGGGTTGTTTTTTTAATTTTTTTTTATCTGGGGGTGGGGGGGCGAGGGGGGGAATAAGGGGGAAGGGAGTGGTAGGGATGAATTTTATTTTATTTTTCCAACCGCCGAAAGTATCTTTAACGTGCGCAACGTGCACACGGGCCCTCCGAGTTTTTCGTCCTTATCCGAGAAGACTAGGTGCTCGATCCTATCTCCCATAGGGTCTCTAGACCCTAGCGTTGCACCATTTTGGCTGGTTGCGAAGGGGCCCCGTAACGGTTCAAGCTTCCAGGGCCCCCAAAAATGGTAGATCCACCACTGAGAATAGGATAGAAGTGGCCACCAACTACTGGCGGATTCTTGTTTCAAGCAGTTAGTTCGTCGTCAGTATGACGTGGCGGCGTATCGCCCAATGACCAGTTTCGTCATGCGGAGAAACGCTACGAGCTAAGAGATACGCCATTCCTTTAGTTGGATGAATGATACGTCACTTCGCCATACAGCCGGAAAGGGGGGGGGGGGGGGAGTATAGGATAAAGATTTGACATGTCGGTAGGACAAATTCGTTTAACATGACATTCACTTATCCCCAAAACGATTCAGCCCCCACCCCCACCCCTTTACCTACATTCCACCCTAGTTCTTGTCTGTCCCATCTCCATTTTCGAAAAACAGAAAACTGGAGATATTTTAGTATGTAGAAGAGGTATAACAAATACACACTTTGACACTTGTTTAAAATACGTTGTGGCATTTATCAAGCTGTTTCACAGTTCCGATTTATTCCAACTCCTTACCGCAATAACCAAAGCCGCAAACGTTAACCTAGAATTTCTCAGTTGTGCTAAAAATGGAGTTGGAACAAACAAGTCTGAGGTCGCGAAAATCATTGTTAGGCCAATACGTGACTTGGTCGACGAATTGTAAACAATGGTGACGGTATTAGCTCGCAATTCTCCAGAGTATGTCAAAGCTTGCCTACCTGAAAGATGACGAAATTGATGCCAGCACTTTGTAAAGAGTCCAGCAAGGCCCTGAGATCTGCCTGGTTCCTGCTTTTTGATGCTGTGCTGGACTTTGGCCAGTCGATGTTGCTGACCGTGGCTATCCATGCCCCTCTGAGATCTCGCCGGGTTCTATCACCGCCACATTCACCTAGTGAAAGATGGTGGTTTTAAGTCTTTATTTTAGGAAGTCTCGCTGCTCTTGGCAATTACACCTCACTTTTCTTGATTTTGTGTTTATTCTTGCGTATGTTTTAATGTGTTTTCTTGCAGTAGTTTTTTGTTTTAGTTTTGCCGGGCAGCGGCCTTGTTCGGCCTGCTTTTCTCGACTTTCAACTGCCAAAGTATCTTTAACTTGCACACGGGTCCTCCAAGGTTTTTTTGTCCCTATCCGAGAAGACTAGGTGCTCAGTCCTGCCCACCATCGGGATCAGGGACAGGACATACCTGCACCGAACGGGAATTGAACCCCGTACCTTCGGCATGAGAGGCGAGCAGCTTGCCTCTAGACCAGCGTGTCCCGTTGAGAAAGTTAGAGTAGAAAGAGGGGTTTTTATTTAAGTCATAAACCATAACCTATAAATTATGCTCGTGAGTCATGATGTGGGGATGATCGGGTTCTAATAGTTTTGAGTTTAAGTTTTGGGTTTTACGTCGCTTGGGCACGATAACGGTCAATTTGCGACTTTTTCACAGTCTTTTATACTACGTGCCCCTAACATCATTCATTAAAAAATAAGATATAAAATTATCAACTTACCGGTGACGTGGGCAATGCTCCCGTCCAGCAGTGCGAATAGAAAGATTGACATACTGGCTGCTTTTCAGCGAGTTTAAATTTCACAAATAGAATTAGCTTCGTCTAAACTTGATTACACTGGTAAAATTATCAAAAACTGTATTGTATAGATCTGAACAGAATGTTGTAATATGTGTATATACATCAAATTGTAGATCTTATTTTCTTTCAGAAAGAGGGAAAGTAAGCCAAGTGCCAAAACTCTTACTTGACACGGATCCTCTTCCTCTGTAGATTTTCTTTTTTTTTTATAGGTTCGCTGTCCCAGTATTTTTTTTTTCCAGGGATTATTGTGCTTGCTTTAACACCCAGGACTCAACTTGCTAGGTTTTAACTAGTTTTTGTTATTCCTCTCACTTACTTCACGGATTGAGCATCCCAAATGCCGAATCGAGTAACTTCAGTGCTGGGTAAGTATAACCGACCCGGCATTGAAGTTACCAGGTATTTCCCCTGCACGCTCAACACCATAACCTCACCATAACCTAGTAACTGGTTATAATTTTTTGTTTTAATTTTAATCTTTTTGCACATACAAGTCCACAAAATGACTGGTAAGGATAATCTTCAATGTTATGTACAACCAGAACGTTATTTTGGCAGTGAAAGTAAAAATTACATCACTTTCAAATGTTTTTTTCTCAATGTTTGACCCACTTACTGTAAAGCCGAGCTGATGTATATTATGGTAAAGATCGAAATTTACTGTAAAATTTGTATTTCTATTTGTATACAACTTAATCCCATTTGGGAAATTTCCCTTTGTGTCATTGCACCCAGTTACAACTATAGCAGGCACGTCATCGCCACAGTGCAGTGCCGGTCGGCAGTTGTTTTTTCTTTTGGGGGGGGGGGGGAGATAAGGGGGGAAGGGAAGGGAGTGCTAGGGATGAATTGATTTTGCCCCGGCAGCGACCTGTTCGGCCTGGTCTTTTCGATTTCCAACTGCCAAGGTATCTTTAACCTGCACACGGGCCCTCCGAATTTTTTCGTCCTCATCCAAGAAGACTAGGTACTCGATCCTACTCCTATGTTGTTACAGGCATGCAGTATTTTACATTGTAAGCCATTGCTGAACAGTAAATATTACTTTTTCCTCTACTTGGCGTTGTAATTATACTACGCGCCCCTAACATCATTCATTAAAAAATAAGATATAAAATGATCAACTTACCGGTGACGTGGGCAATGCTCCCGACCAGCAGTGCGAATAGAAAGACTGACATATTGGCTGCTTTTCAGCGAGTCAAGTGAAGTCTCGAAATTGAAAAAGTCTTTATATCTACCAAAACACATGTCCTTTTCATGACCTCAGAGGAAAACAAAGCAAACACCGTGCTAAGCTTAGTTACAGATAAGACAGAAGTATTCACTGCCAGTAATATTATGTTCCACTCTAGTTTTTCACCCAGTGGAAAATGGCACATCGGGCTTCCATAGATAAGAAACAATGGAAAGTTTAAAAAATAGTGCCAAGGCCTTTTTTGTCACTGCTTTTGAACTTTTTGTTTTCACAGACCATATAATTTATATTCTAACTTGATTCCTGTACAAAACATGACTATGAGCCGTCCACAATATGGACACGCTCAATTTTGGGTAGTGCCAAAAATCCTGCCATTGGCCCAAGGTCAGATGCTCGGAGGGTTCGGTCAAGGGCAGGATTTTGCCTGTAAAACTACAACCTGACAGACTGGCAGATGGTCGTATAAATGTAAGACCAGGTCTATGGAATGACGGGCCAGTATGTAGGTACCCAGCCAGCATCCCTACATGAATCCGAAGTAGATTTCTTGTACTGTAGGCTTGTAGAAGATCTACGTTGGATTGATGGGATGACCATAGGACGGGTAAGTGATCTCAGACCAATGTTGTCGTCATGTTGTAACCAGCGGATCTACGTAGGAACGATGTCGTTGACGTCAATCGGGCGCGTCGGATCTCCGTAAGGTTGCTAGTTTGGTAGGTAGATAGGTAGTCAGGCAGGCAGGCGGTAGGTAGATAGGTAGGCAGGCAGGCAGGCAGGAAGGTAGGCAGGTAGGCAGGTCAGGAAGTAGGTAGGTGGTAGGTAGGTAAGGTGATAGATAGATAGGTACGTAAGTGGAAGGAAGGAAATGAGAGAGCCCAGAAAGGCATACACATGTAGACAGACAGAGATGGAGCCAAGTAGAATGGCAGTTGTGCTAAATTCTATTTTCACAAAGTTTCAACTTTGAGAAAAAAATGTGTTGAAAAAGACACTCTCAAGCAGACCAGACTTCCTCAAGGACAAGAATAGATAAGGATCAGGTCTAAACCCTTCACCTCGACCGTCCCAGGGCTGCATTAAAGTGCTTTTAGCTTTATTAGGTTTTCATTGTTCCATTTTTTCGTTAAGTCCTCCATTGATAAGATGTGGCTTACTTTCAGAGTGCCAGGATTTGACACCAGTTTAGCTCAAAGCCTGTTTGGTACTAGATAAAATTAATTCCCCAGTTTATGTACTGAGTTGTCTGCGAGATGAAATTATTTGAATTTTGTGTTTTGTTGTATACTTCTTTAATTAGTTTAATCCCACTGGGAAATTTATCTTAGTGTCATTGCAGCCCATTTACATCTGGAGCAGACACGACATCGCCACAGTGCAGCGCCGTGAGCGTGGTGTTTTTTTCGGTGGGAGGAGTCGTAAAGATAAATTTTATTAAATTTTCCCCGGGCAGCAGCCTTGTTCAGCCTGCTCTTCTCGATTTTCTACTGCCAAGGTATCTTTGACGTGCACACTGGCCCTCCTAGTTTTTCGTCCTTATCCGAGAAGACTAGGTGCTCTATCCTACCTACCATAGGATCAGAGGCAGGAAAAATTATGAGAAAAATTCCAAAATTCCAACATGACTGCACTGACTGGGATTCGAACCCGGTACCTTCGGCATGAGAGGCGAGCACCTTGGCTCTAGACCACCGCGTCCCCCAATACTAGATAAAATAATACATAGTGCTTCTATTTTAGAATGATCGGGATCAAAATCGATTCTCTCGAAAACTGGCTCCCATAGAATGACAAGATTCTAACTCCCTTCCATCAACTTTTGAGAAACTGATGATTGAAGTTTCCTGTGCTGATAGCTTTTGGGGACTTTTTCTGTTTCTTAATACTACTACATACAAATTACACACCAAACCCATTTGATACTTTGACACACTATGGAGAAGGCCTATGGTAGCAGGGTATAGTGTGTTACTCATTCCGGCCAGACAGTGGAGATAGAACCTTGTCATTTTAAGGAGAGTGACTCTTTGATTTATTTCAGATTTGGCATGAACTCATGTTTCACGCTAAACTTTACGGAATTAACGAAACACTAAAATTGTGTGTTCACCTTGAACGGGAAAAACCATTGATGAATACTCAGCGGACAATTCTCCACTTATAAAACCAAAGATACTAGAATTGATAAGATAAGACAGTTAGTGTTTTTAGTTTTAACGTGCACCACAGACTAATAAAATACCCAGACTGGATGGTCCCATTGTGTGACCTCACAAAACAGCGAAAGGTCATGAACCATCCGCCATTTTAGATTTACGGTAGCGACCGACGCTTCAGCATAGCTACAATTTTGAATGTTACCATTTTGACGCGCCTACTGAACGCAGAAGTTTGATTCCTCACCAAGAAATTAATACATGTACAACCAATCTTGACAAATAAAAAGAAATTTCTACTAAAGCGACACAGCCCGAAGCTCGTGTTTCCAGTCTGGTTAATATACTAGTCTGTGGCGTGCACAGGTTTCGCACCGCCACCTTATCGGTAAACGCGCGGAAGTCATGAAAAGTGCCGTATTTTAGAAAACCAGGGAAAATATTGAATTTCGTTCACTGTTCAGCTATTGCTATAGGCCTTGATTGACGTCTCTTATTGGGGAATTATAATCTCAATCGCTGTGGGAAAACTCTAGCACTGTCACAATTTACCATTATATCAAGCATTCTTTTCATACTTTGCGCCATGGACCCCGCACCCGGTCAGGGTGTAAATTGTCTGCACGGTTTTTCTTTTTTTTTTTTTAGTGGTATGAAGAAAACAAAGTCTCGACTTAGCGTTTCTAGTATTTTTGATAAAAGTACACAAATCTTGGAACATTTGTATATGTGTGGTTTGCACATTCTTTGAACACATTAGTATTGAAGCAATGTGTTTTTAATAATTGGTACAGGTGATAGTGGCCGCTCGTGGTGGGGTCTCCTTTTGTTATATCATTCTGTTGTGTGTCTGTCTATTGTCTTGCTTCTCCCTAGCACAACATGGCCGTGATCCTGTGCATGCTTAGTGCAGCTCAAACTCATTAACTCGTAAAAGGTGAGCCGGGTGAGACCAAGCGTATGACAAGTGTATAAAGAGGCGAGGGGGAGGGTGTCTTGTAACCAGTATCGTGTCTTGTTTTCTACAAATTCAAACTCGTACTTACTACTTTGGTCAAGTCATTAATATTATGATTATTATTATCATTATTGCAAGTAGCAAAGAAGCCAATCCAAAATCAGGCTCCAGTCAAAAGTGAAAAATCAGTTCCTTGAAGTTTGGTATGAAATATGAGACCAGGCATTATTTCAAATACACCCAACAGTTTTCACGAAGAGCACCGTTGAGTTGCTTATTCTAAAAATGACGCCTTATAGTTTACATGGTTGATCGCGGGATAAAATTATTATACAGTGAAGTGTTGCAGATTCTAGTAAGTCTATTTTAGGGGTGGCTAAACTTTCTTAATGTAAGCATGTCATGATCACATTAGGATCATAAATGCCGTGCTAGGTCACGACGTCAGTGAGTTAATTTTTACGATCTTGTTGATTATAACCAGCGTAAGTTGTCCTTGAGCTGTTCTCGTGAACAGTTTGTTTTGAAACACCTTTTTTCTGATAGATGGAGAGAAGGAGGGGCGAGACAGAATGGATGTATAGCTAGGAATGACAGAGCAGTTCTCGACCCCGTGATTTTGATTAACATAGATAAGGGGCGAGTAAAGATAGTTTATTTAGACGCTTAGTTGGCGTTCGGAAATTCGTGCATAAGAGTAGAAAGCACGGGGTTTGAGGATTTTAGTAGTTAATGTTTCGCATTTTAAATTTTGTCTAGACCGTAGGATTGACCTTGGTTTTGGCGCAGGGCCATGACGGGCATAAATTAATATTGCAGGCTGAGCTCCAGCGACTGCACCAATCAAATGTATGAATCTGGACGGAAGGTCGAGACATAGCTTTAGTATTTAAACCCGTGCAGAGCTTAGATAGAGGCCTCATGTAGACAATCCATTTACGAGGTGGACGGCGATAGTCCTCAGCCAGATGAGAGACATAGAGACGCATTTGAGCAGTCCATATTGTGAGGAGCGTGATGTTTTAAAGCTCCAGAGCCTAAGCTACTTGGTTTGATATGAACCCACAGCGTTTACATCCAGCGCTCTCACTCCCAGTGAGGGCCTAATGGTGAGAGTTCATACTAATTTGTAATGATGAAAGTGAACCGTTCTACTTACTTTTGAAGACAGTTTCAGAGCTACCGCCAGACAACGCATGGTTGTACAAGCATTCTCCATGGCGTGTCTATAGGAAATGTCCATATCATAACATGTCTCATTGAATTAATAGAATTTAAACTGTTATATCCGTCGCCACGTGCGCGGATTCTATTTGGCATATAACTCATATGACCTGCAAGTAGTTAGAGTGAATAAGTTAGTCTTTATAGAAAGCTGTAGTTTCATTAGTTAGATTCAGTTGCCTTTGAATTGATATTTATATTTATAATTATATTTGTTACATTAATTCCTGTAATTAAACTGCCCTACAGTTCTGCTAAAAATCAAAGCAATTGATTTATTTAGTTTTTAGAGTGCAAGTATTTTTTTTGTGTGTTCGTCGATTGTGGGAGCGGACCTCGAAAGAGTGTCAGTCGAATTCTCCCCATCTAACCCACATCGCGACAAAGCACATACGATAAACTTCAAGTGTTCGAGAGCCACAAGATATGAACAAAATTTACACAGATTTTTTTATTGTCACATACACATTTTGTTACAGAAAGCTTATAAATATAAATTATTTGAAATAGCTATTGGGAAATACATGTATACAACAGTATTTACCCATGTCTGCCGTTTTTTAAAATGTTGTGATGAAAAAAAAAAGCTCGGCCAACGTGTTTCCACGAGCCACATACAGTGGGGGCCAAAGAGCCTCATGTGGCTCGCGAGCCGCGGTTTGGCCACCTCTGGTCTATTTAAAGTATAATACAGGAAAAAAAGAAGCAACATTGTCATAGTGAAGATTTCATTGTCGGTGTCTTTGCTACACATTTTTCAGTAGTAAACTTTGCAAATCACAAAGAAAAAAAAAATAGACGTTCAGGATATATGCGTACTTTAGTGAGTGGAGTATTGTTCACTGAGCCTCTGTTGTTCTGTTTTGTGTCATCTTCAGCATAATTATCATCATCATCACCATAGGCAGCAGCATTTTTGATGTCTTTAAGAACAAATTTGAAAGCCAAACAGTGATGGCACAGCTAGGAACTGGACCCTAGACCTCTCTGCCACTGGGTGAGAGCTATCATCATAGTCATCATCATTACCATCACCACTATCATCATTATTATCTTATCGTTGGGTCATTCTCCATCTCTTTCATCTTTATGAACTCAAATTTTCTGTATTTGAGTTGTAGATAATTGTAATCTTCTCCATTTTAATTTTCTGGATCTCGTCCTCGACCCCTTACAAACTAGACGCGCAAAATAACTTGCATATATTTTACCAATTTCCACACTTTTTCGTTGGGTTGTTTCGGAGCCTATTTGCTAAACACATCTGAAGAGCAGTTTTCCAAAACTGAGTAAGTCAAGTTTTGCATGAGTTATGGCCCCTTTCAGATAGTCATTTCAAATTATTATTGTAAAACGCGATGTAAGTGTTCCGTTAAAGTGTAAGTCAGTTAAAGTAAGTGTTCGGATAAAGACGGGACATAGCCAGTTTTAGCTGAACACTTACACCGCGTTTTACATTAATTTTGAATGACCATCTGAAGGGGCCATAACTCATGCAAAATTTGACTTAGTCTGGAAAAACTCTTCATTCATGGGCCATATCTGAAATGGCTGATAGTGCCCCAAGAAAACTATTAAATTGTCACATAAATATATAACAGGAGAGCAGCTCTTGTGTTGATAAGCCAGGCTTCTTTTTACTCTTCAAAATACAACACAACACATATATAGAGCATTACAATACAGGATTTACCGATTTGGTATTAAATTCCCCCCCCCCCCCAAAATGCTTCAATTAAAATAATCAGTTATTTCCCAGATGGTAAGATTAACAAAGAAAACATTTGATAACGTCGTATTGTTTACTTTCTGTCTTCAAAAAACAAAACAACAATGGTATCAGCTGTAATACCTCTGGGCTCTGTTTCTCAATGTCTACAAGGCTTTTTCCGTATTTGACATGCAAGAAAATGCCAAGTGACATTTTTGATTGGTTCACGTCTAACGATAACCCGTGTTTAAGTAGCAACCTTCTTTGACGAGTATTCATATCGAGGGCAGCATGGTAAATTATCGTACTCCACTTTTTTTTTTTTAATTGAGATATTTGGCATGCTTGTCGCCCTTGATGTGTTTCTGTCTTTATTTAAGCAGATTCTCTGCTCTTGCCATTTTGTACATCTCACTTTCCTTGTTTGTATTTTTCTTCTTCTCGTTTCTGTCTCTTTTTGTGGTAGGGGTTAGTTTTTTAGAATTTTGCCTGAACAGCGGCTTTGTACTGCCTGCTCTTTTCGACTTTCAACTGCCAAGATACACACGGGCTCTCCGAGTTTTTCGTCCTTATCCGAGAAGACCAGGTGCGCGATCCTACCTATCATAGGATCAGGGACCGGATTTTTTTCCCCCGAAGAAAATCCAACATGCCTGCACCGACCGGGGATCGAACCCGGTACCTTCGGCATGAGAGACGAGCACCTTGGCTCTAGACCACCATGTCCGCCGCCCTTGTAGCCTATGATAACCCGCAGGTTGTATTATACGTTTGGGATTAAATTCTGATAACCACATGGAAACTGATAAGTAACGTTTTTTTTGTTTGTTTTTTTTATTTGTTTGTTTGTTTTTAATATCTTAACTGTCTACTGAAGAAAACGATTCAATTTTTTGCTCCAGGGAAGTTTGTGAAAATGACATTACGATACTTTTCTGTGCGGCCCTCGTTATGGACAACTAGATTTTTTTTTTTCAATTTTTTTTACCCGATACTAGTTAATTATACGCGGCGTTCTGGTGTAAATTTAAATGGGCATACTGGATTAATTTAGGATACATTGATAGAATTACACTATACATGGATTCATTACACAAGACAAAATAGTGGAAGTGGATGATCAGTTTGGATGTGCACCGGGACTGCCCTACGATAGTGGTTCTCAGAGACCCAGGACATATTCTTTCCTTTGTCTTATGAAGTTTCCTCAATTTCTCCTCAATTTTGAATTGTCATCATTTGAATGTTTTCACCATTTTACTTTTACAGTGGTAATTCTTGAAACACTTTATGAAATTAAATTTCTGTGTTAATTGCAATCAATTAAAAAAAAAAAAGAACATCTTTGGTGTTTCATTTGATATAACAGAGTACAGAAAACATTGTGTTTGGAGTTTCGCCGTTGACTGAAACTAGTGAAACCTCTCTCCAGCTCCTTCCCAGCTGAAATTCCTGCCCTGGGAGTCAAGTTCCTCCCGTTTAAGAATCAGTAGAGACCTTAGTTTTTGTTTGTCTATCTCCATTTTCTGACCAAAAAAAGAAAAACCAACAAAAAAAACAACAACTGGATATCTTTTAGTATGTGGAAGAAGTATAACAAATATACACTGTGAGTCATGTTTAAAATGCGTTGTGGCATTTATCAAGCTGTTTCACAGTTCCCATTTATTCTAACTCTTTATTATAATACTCAAGCTGCAAACGTTTAACGTGGAATTTCTCAGTTGCGCAAAAAGTGGAGTTGGAACTAACAAGAACTAAGATCACGTGCTATGCTACATGAACACAGTGGTCGATACAGAATCTATCCAATGATCGTTCCACTGGCGCCAACTTTCACCGTCAACCCAACTTCTACTCCAAGGCGATTGACAGCGGACACGAAGTAGACACCGGAACCTGAGATTGACATGGACGTTTGGTCTACATTGAAGACTTTTTCTAGTGTGCACATGCCGGCGATTTCTCTGTAAACGGCCCAAGAGCGGACCGTCGTTTTGTCGCTGCCGCTCCAGTCTAGCCGTCCATTGCTTGCGGTGACTTTCGGTGCGGCTGCCGGGTTGACGCCTTTTAAATACATGATGGGTGGGAGAGCCGGGGATTTGAACACGTCATTCTTCAAGGCACTGGTGATACCCTGGTGATTACAGAGGTCAGAAAGTCAAAGGTGTAAATTTTAATATTATTTTCACCCTACTGAATTGAAAGAGTTCTATACTATGTCTATCCAGCCAGCAATCCTACGGAAACCCGAAGCAAATCCGGCGCATACGATTGACGTCAAGTAGTCCAGTACAGTAATCTTACCAAAATGACGGAAATCTTGCAATCGTCGGTGAGATTCAACACTCCTGTAACCCACATCAACATAGTTTGTGGGTTACACGAGTGTTGTTCTACACCGACGAAATGCGCGTGGTATCGACGTAGGCATGCTGACTGGGAAAATCCGTCTCGACTCCCAACCAAACTGTATAGTTAAGTCGTATGAAGACCAAAAAGTTTATTGTCTACTGTGAAGCATACATTACACCAAGGAAGGTTTTACTACTGGGGTGAGGCACATTTTGAGAGAGCCAACTGTTTTTAGTTACATTTTACAAGTAAACCATTCAGATTAGACTAATCTCATTTTGAAAAACTTGGTGCTTTTTTTTTATCCATTTCAGCTTGGTTGTCAGATAGACAGAGAGAGCGATTTTGATAGACAGACAAGAGAACAGACACGTTGATGGGTCATTAGATAGACAGACAAGATGACAGGACGCTGATAGACAGACGGACAGGGTGGCAACAGGCAGAGATAGAGAGAAAGGGGAAGAGAAAAAGATAGACAGACAGACAGACAGATAGATAGATAGACAGATAGATAGATAGATAGGTAGAGATAGACAGACAGACAAAGAAACAGACAGACAGACAGACAGACAGACAGACAGACAGACAGATAGATAGATAGATAGATAGATAGATAGGTAGATAGGTAGATAGGTAGATAGGTAGATAGGTAGATAGATAGATAGGTAGACAGAGAGATAGATAGACAGACAGACAGAGACAGACAGACAGACAGGATAGATAGATAGATAGATAGATAGATAGATAGATAGATAGATAGATAGATAGATAGATAGATAGGTAGACAGAGAGATAGGTAGACAGAGAGATAGATAGACACAGACAGACAGAGACAGAGACAGACAGACAGACAGATTAGATAGATAGGTGGATGGATGGATGGATGGATGGATGGATGGATGGATGGATGGATGGATGGATGGATGGATGGATAGAGAGATAGAGAGATAGATAGATAGAGAGATAGGGAGATAGGGAGATAGGGAGATAGAGAGATAGAGAGATAGATAGACAGAGAGATAGATAGACAGAGAGATAGATAGACAGAGAGACAGGTAGACAGACAGACAGATAGACAGATGGACAGATAGACAGATAGATAGACAGATAGACAGATAGACAGACAGATAGACAGATAGATAGACAGATAGACAGATAGATAGACAGATAGACAGATAGATAAACAGATAGACAGATAGATAGATAGACAGACAGATAGATAGATAAGCAAGCAGAGAGACAACCTACATGCGAGTCTTGTGGTATATATTTAGCACTAAACTGTATCGTCCCGTACACATGACGACTCTGCCTGGTCTGAGTAAGCTGTATCTGACGTGTAATCTCCGAGACCGGCCAGTGATGGCTGTCTACCACTCTGGGCAACACAACATGACAATAAAATGAAACAATAAAAATATATTTTTAAAAACTTAACCCAGCGGCTGTAATAGGCCTGGATTTGAGTTTCAGTTTAACAGCGTGTGGGCACGACAACGGCCATTTTTGAACCTTTTACGAATGTTTTTTTTTTTTTTAATCTTACTTTGGGTTCATATTCAGCTTTCAGATTCTTATACAGCATTCATAAGATCAAATAAAAGGGAAATGTGTCGCCGCCCGACAAAATGAGGCACATCTCGGCACTACCCGATTCGAGAAAATCGTTAAAAGACATCGTAGGCTCAATTTTATCGATTTTGCGTGTTCAATATTTTTGAAAAAGTTTAACCTCTTTACTTTTCCTTTTCCAAATGATAATACTGTTTGAGAAGTGTAAATGCCTCAAAACTGACTTTGAATAGAGACATCATCAATAATTTTGACTAAAAGCTGAAACTTTAAAAGCGTTTATTTCAAAACTGTGCTTGTGTCACTTCCTGTCTTTGAGAGGCCATATCTTCTCTGCTAATTGAATTTTCTTAAGCCAGACTAAGGCTGGCGTAGGTACCAGATTGGTGGCTCGCCACCAGTTTGGCGACTATGCCAGCTTTGGTCTGGCTTAGCCCTTAGAATGACAAGGTTTTGTCTCCAATTTTTGGCTGGACGGAGCGAGTTACACACTACACACTCCTTCTGCAGTGACTTCTTTAGTGACTCCAGAGGTAGGGAGCTCCTCCCGAAATGCTCCTTAGCAACAGCCTTAAAATCTGTTTTTTAATTGAAAAAATAGGGGGCAGGGTTAGGGATTCGATAACATTTACGGTTGAGGATAAGGACGGGATTAGGGATAGCAGTTATACGTACGCGCCTTTGCTGCAAAACGCTTGGGGGTGCATACGTACTTAAAACAACAGCGATTTCTCAAAGTTGAACGGAAGGGAGTTAAAACCTTGTAATCCAATGGGACGATTAGCCCCCAAATCGTTCTACATTCATGACTGTTTTCACGCCCCCCTCCCATCACCCCGTTTCACCCCCCCCCCACCCCTCCTCCCAACACCAGTTTCACACATCCCACTCTTACCCCCACCCCCGGGGGGACGATATCGCCCACGTTGAGAACCACTGACACTGAGGACCCCTGATCTGATTTTCCAATGACCCACCTGTAAATGGCCACTCCAGCATAGATGTGGCGATGTAGGGGATTCTGGGACGGGTCAGACCACCAGTCTATTAGGGCTCTGAAACTTTGGCCTGGGGGATCGATCTGCCAGTACAGTTGTGGAGCCAAGTAATCGAGCCAACCCTTCTGAAGCCACAGTCGAGCGTCGGCATACAAAGCGTCAACACCGGATGTACCTTGTGACAAAACCAAGTACGGTATCGTAGTAATTGGTAGTGAAAACCTTTTTTGACTACAAATTACAAATAATTCTTGTTAAGCTTTGTTGTTGGTGGCGACATTGCTTACTGTGATGATGTTAACCCAGCCAGCTTCCTTACGTCAGCCCAACGTAGATTTGTATCGGATTTCCGCAGGCTTGCTAGGCTTATCGCAGGGAACGTAGCCTACATCAAACCGACGTTGGCCCGATATCGTAATCAGTGGACCTACGTCATATTGATGTCATTCCTATGAGCCAACTTGAAGTCAAATCTTACGCGTTAGATTACCGTAGTGATTCTGACTAAGTATCTTCCTGTACCCGATGTTAGGACTTTACATGGTAGGTAGTAAATTCTTGCCTGAGGACTTTGAGAACGCTGGAGCTCAGTTTCGTTTGTTGTTGTTGTTATTGTTGGTTTTCAATCAATTCTTGCTTACGAACTTCTTAGCAGAAAGGTAGACGGTCAGATAAACAGACAGAAAGCCAGGCAGACTAGGCGGGTAGATAAATAGACAGATAGGCAGATACTTACATACGCACATAGATAGATGGGTGCATGGATGGATAGATTAGATGATAGATAGATAGATAGATAGATAGATAGATAGATAGATAGATAGATAGATAGATAGATAGATAGATAGATAGATAGATTGGATAGACTGGATAGATTAGATAGATGGATGAATGGATGAATAACCAATGGATGGATGGATAAGAATTGGATGGATGGATGGATAAGGATTGAATGGATGGATAGATAACGATTTGATGGATAGATACGACTAGATAGATGAATAGACAGATATATAGATACGACTAGTCGGATGGATAGATAGACGGATAGATAAAGATTGGATAGATAGACAGATGGATGGATGGATGGATGGATGAATAGATGGATGGATGGATGGATGGATGGATAGATAGATGGACGATGGGGGGGGTGGCTGGATGGACGGATGGATGGATGGATGAATGGATTAGATGGGTGGATTGGATAGGTGGATGGATAGATTGAATGGATAGATAGATAGATAGACCGATTGGATAGATAGATAACGATCGGATGGATAGTTACGACTAGATAAATAGACAGTCAGATATATAAATACGACTAGTTGGATGGACAGATAGACGGATAGATAAAGATTGGATAGATAGCTAGATGGAGGGATAGATAGATAGATAGATAGATAGATAGATAGATAGATAGATAGATAGATAGATAGATAGATAGATAGATAGATTGGACGGATAAATAGATAGATAGATGGGTGGATGGATGGATAGATAGATAGATGGATGGATGGATGGATAGATAGATAGATGGATGGATAGATTAGATGGACAGTATGATGGATGGGTGGATGGATGGATAGATTAGATGGATAGATGGATGGATAAATAGATAGATAGATTGGATGGATAGATAGACAGTCAACTGGATGGATAGACAGATATTCTACCTACCCACAACACCACTTGGATGGCCAGACTTCCAGATACCAAAGGGACTAATGCCAAACTTGACGTAAGGTTTGATAGCTTTCATGCTAGGGGATGACACAAAAAAGAGGAAAATGGTGGGTGGGGGGCGTGGGGGGGAGGGGGAGGGGGGGCGTATATTGTCACTGGATGTCGGTCCAAGAAATAAATTACACCCGCGAATGAAAGATTGGTTTAACTCCACTTCAGGCGCTGGCATGTTGGAAGATTTGGAATTTTTCTCATATTTTCTGTCCCTGATCCTATTGGGTGGGTGGGGGTGGGGGAGGGGGGGGGGAGGGGGTGTAGATCGAGTACCTAGTCTTCTCGGATAAGGACGAAAAAATTCGGAGGGCCCGTGTGCACGTTGCGCACTTAAAAGATACCTTGGCAGCGGGAAATCGTAAAGAGCAGGCCGAAGAAGCCGCTGCCGGGCAAAATTAAACAAAATTCATTCCTGCCATCCCCCCCCCCTCCTTCATCTCCCCCCCCCCCCAAAAAAAAAGACCCGCCGACCGGCGCTGCACTGTGGCGACCACGTGCCTGCTCCAGTTGTAACTGGGCTGCAATGGCACAAAGGCAAATTTCCCAAATGGGATTAAAGAGTTATGTAAGTTCAAATACAAATACAAATACAAATACAAAAATACTGCGTTTAAATAAACAGACAGATAGAGAGAGAGAGAGAGAGGGGGGGAGAGAGAGAGATGGACGGACGGATAGGTGTATGGACGAATGTATGGATGGATAGAATACTGCATTTCATGTTTTGTACGCCATAGGTTACCCACTTATCACAAGCCACTTAGGCTAATAAATACATGTATAGCTTGTAATTAATAGGTGTTAAGAGCAAATTCTTGAAAACTATGGCAAGTTCATCAATATTTGAAAGGACTATGAAATGGGATTACTTTGTGGACAATCTCTGGATGAGCTTGTTGACATTGTCTTTCCTCCAGTCAGAAAGGGACAGAGACCCACCGCTGTTCTGCAGATATAATAAAATAAAAATGAAATTAATTTGGCCAATTTTTTTATTTTTTTTTAAAAGCCCAGTATTAGAAGCAAAACGAGAAAGAACAGTTACGATAAATGTCACAAAAGAACAGAAATGGAAAAGGAGGAAAAACTGTATAATAAATAAATAAATATATATTTTTTTTAAAAGAGGCGAGCTCTCGTTTGACGCGGGACATTCTTCGTGTAAAAAACAAAACCACTTCTGTGGTGAGTACTCGACATGTTTGTTTTTTTTTTTTAGTATTTTGACAAAGCAAGAACGAATGTTTTTTTAAGAGAATTTATTTGTAGAAATATCTTGGCGTAGAGCTTGGCCTTAGTTACACCCACAGAAAGAAGGGTATGAGATATTGAGAAACTTCCAAATTTGGACTGGTAGGATCCCCATAGAGATATGTGGTTAGAGTAAGCGTTAAGTAACGTATGATCTATCCATCTATCTATCCATCCATCCATCCATCCATCCATTCATCCATTCATCCGTCCATCCATCCAACCATCCACCCATACACCCATCTATCCATCTATCTATTTATCTATCTAACGAACAAAAACTAACGAACTATGACTAACTAACGAATTAAAACTAACGAAAGAACTGTAACTAACTAACGAACTAAAACCAGCTTACGAACTATTAACTAACTAACGAACTCTTAACTAACTAACGGGCTATTATTACTTGACGAACTAAAACTAACGAACGAGCTACTACTTACGAACGAACTATAACTGACAAACGAACTGTACCTAACAAACTATAACTAACTAACGACCTATCACTGACTAGCTATAACAAGTTGACGAACCAAAACTAACTAACGGGCTATAACTAACTGACGAACTATAACTAACTGACGAACTATAACTAACCAACTAAAGAAAGACTTACCCTATACGCCTGGTATGTATGAGAGTCAGGAAAAGCTTGAGATTTGGGATAAGGGTAGAAGTAGTCGTCGAAATGAATACCGTCGATATCGTATCGTCTCACGACATCCATAATGACATCGTTCAATCGGTCCTGTGTTCAATGAGTACATGAATTCGTATCAGTGAGTGAATGAGTGAGTGAGTCAGTCAGATATTGAATGAATCATTAACCAACAATTGGGGTTGGTGTGGCAAATGGTGAGCACGGACGGTTGGGTGGGTGGATGGATGGATGTATGGATGGATGGATGGATGGATGGATGGATGGATGGATGGGTGGATGGATGGATGGATAGGTGGATGGATGGATGGGTGGATGGATGGATGGATGGGTGGATGGATGGATGGATGGATGGATGGATGGATGGATGGATAGGTGGATGGATAGGTGGATGGATGGATGGATAGGTGGATGGATGGATGGATGGATGGGTAGATGGATGTTTGGATAGATGCATAGGTGGATGGATGGATAGGTGGATGGATGGATGGATAGGCGGATGGATGGATGGATAGGTGGATGGATGAATGGATGGATAAGATGGGTGGGTGAGTGAATAAATGAAAAAATGAATGACTAAATGAATAAAAGAGAGAATGAATGAAAAATAAATAATGGAGGGAATTAATGAATGAACAGTGTCACGAGTGGAGTGAGTGCAATTAAGGGGATTGCTACAGAGCGGGTGTAGAGTAAGGACTCACAGTAGACAGCAAGTTAAGCGTGCTGTTGTGAGTAGTGGGGGGGGAGTCTGAAGGAGGCGAAAGCGCTGTATAACTATGACTGCAAGTTAGAAGGTCCTACGGATCGGACCTGTGCATAAGAGCCCATCGGGCGGACATAAAGGGGAAGCAGTCGAGAAGACTAGTGAGAGTCTTTCCAGTTATGACTGGTATGTAGAATGTCGATTGATTAATATGATTGATGTATTATAGTATATTCGTCTAGTACCATGATGTGAATAAGTATATGTGAGGAATGTGGAAGTCCTTGATATTGGATATAGCAATGTGCGCCACGAGCGATAGATGAAAGTGAGTTCATGGATTTGTAGCGCGAGTGAGTAGTGTGTACTCCGATGGAGGTGTGTTACCGTAAGATGTGTGGTGAGTGAAAGGTGAACTAGTGTGTGTACGCTTCATGGATTGTAAGGAGAGGTGGAGTGAATAGAAATGGTAGGGTATTATACCAATGTAATGTTATTCTTGTAGGTGTCGGGGACGGGCCGCAGAGCCACCTCGATGAGCACAGGGGATAGGCCAGCATAGGGCCGGAGGCCACACATAGGCCGGAAGTGAGGCTGTCAGTGCAGGACAGTAGAGGCACATAAAGTCGTGGCAGTCAGGCCACGGACAGGGACGTAGATATGAGAGTGAATGAGATACTATATTGTTGCCATGTTGATAGGCTAGTGAACTGATACTATGTTGTTGCCATGTTGATGGCTATGGAAATAATAATGTGTTATTGCCCTGCTGAGGTGCTAGGGGAGTGCTAAGGTGTATGACAATAGGAAGGTGATATTGAGAGACTGCGGTGCCAGTGAATCATTAATGTACTATTAAGACCCTGAGGGGAGAGGCTGAGGCCGAAGTGCCTTTAGGAGTAACTACCGGATTGTGGATCCGAGGGAGAGTGTGTGTGAGAATAAGGCCGTTGTACGGCAGTGCATTTCAATAATATAATGTATGTAATTGCGCTATTATATGTATAATTATGTTTAATAAATGTGTGAGTCTGATGGGTTGTTCTGTTAAGTGTTAAACTTGTTTGTTCGTGATTGTTGTCCTGTCATACTTATTACATCTCCCAGTCTGGGATTTGTGACATTGGGGGCTCGTCCGTTGTGACATTGGGGGCTCGTCCATTGTGACTCGTCCATTTTCGTAATATTTAGTTGTAGTTAGTTAGTAGGTAATTGTGCTGTCTTGTTCGTTGGATGAATGGACATTTCATGATATGATTTATGTATAATAATGAATGTATATTGATGCATGTATTGCTATGAATAGGTATTAATGTGTATTTAAACTTTCCAGAGTGTGTGCGTGCAGCCTGAGGAGACGAGCAGCCAGAGCTCCGATTGAAGGGAGAGGTTTTACTCAAAATTTCAAAAGTTAAGTGAAAATTTTGTGCCCTGGATTAAGGGCTGTCTCTTCATCTGTCTGTTTCCCGGTTTTTGCTGTTGTTGTCGTTATAGGTTATACGGGCGGTGGCGCGGGTTTGCTGTGTTGAACTTAGTTTATCCTTTTAAAAAGGTGTGGTAAACTTTGGAACTTCGTTCATCACAGTGAACAGTTCTGTAGGGACCTGTATTTTTGTTTAGTTGTAGCGTCGATATCTTCTCTGTTCGGCAGGAAGACGTATTCTCTTGTCCCTCTTTCTTCCCTATCTGTAGATACGTTCTTTTTTTTCAGACTCTGTTCTTGTTGTACCGTGTAGTGTAATCGGCGTAGTTAGGTTGCATTCTTTTTTCCATTATAGTTTTTTTTTTGTAGAAGCTTTGTCCTAGTCTGGTTCGTTGTCCTTGACGTCCTTGTGGTCTTTCTACTAAATTTCCTTATTCTTGTCTTTTCTATTCTTTTTATAATTAATAGTGCTATACATTTTGTAGATATAGAAGTAGTTGTGCTGTAAAGGTAAATTTCTGAATTGTATTCTGAACCGGGTATTGTTATATCTGGTGTGATCTCAGGTCTCTGGTCGTATCGTTAGTGATCATACCGACAGGTTGGTCGTTCGCATAATAGATACCATAACCATAAATCTGTGAAATGGCGGAACTCCAACAACTAATGAAGTTGGGTAAGGAACTTGGCCTGGAGGGAGAGGAGCTACGCGGCTGGATTAAAGAACAACAGGCGGATTTGCGCGATGAGCGTGCTAAGGATAGAGAGCGAGAAAAAGAGGCTCAAGAGCGACAGAGAGAAGAGGAAAGAGAGGCTAAGGATAAGGAAGAGGAAAGAGAGTTTAAGTTAAAGGAGTTAGAGGCTAAGCAACAGGAAAGAGAGGCTAAGGCTCAGGAGCAGGAGAGGGAGTTAAGGTTAAAGGAGATAGAAGCTCAAGAGCGGGAGACAGACGCGCGAGTAAGAATAGCGGAGTTGGAAATCAAAAAGAGTGCGCCAACAGAAACAGTTGAGCGGCAGGTACCCAATAAAGGTGGCGTTAGGATTAAGCTCCCTACGTTCGACGACCGGAAGGACGACATAGACGCCTTCCTTTACAGGTTCGAACTGAACGCACAATTGCAATGGGGGGAAAATAAGGAATTATGGGCCACGTACCTGGCGTCGCTATTGCAGGGGCGAGCGTTAACCTACTTTAAAGAGCTACAGCGCGAAGACGTGCAAGACTACGATAAGCTGAAGGCTTTGCTGCTTCGCCGATTTGCGCGTACCGAGGAATATTTCCGGGAGCAGTTTAGGCGAGCACGTGCAGATACCAGGGAGGACTTTGCTGCCTTCGTCGCGAGACTAACGGAGTATTTCGCGAACTGGGTAGACTTGGCGCATGTGGGCACGGATTTTGCCAAACTGAAAGACTTAATGATCCGTGACCAGCTGTACGCGTCGTGCCACAAAGATCTGGTGGCTTTCCTGAAAGAGAACGAACCCGCGACGGTGCAGGAGGCGTCTAGGTTGGCGGAGGCATACCGTACGGCGCATCCGTCCAAACCAGTCGCCAGGGCGTACGTCCAAGATGCTGGATACGTCGCCGTTGTCGAGGGGTCGCCGGCAGGACTTGGGGACAGGTCGCGTCGGCGTGGTGCCTATAGCGGGCAAGCCCAGGGGCAGCGTAGGGGCTATCACCAATCACCGGCATATGGACCCGGTAAGTTTGACCGAGCAGGAGGGCTAGGTCGCGGTAATGGCCGGGGCCGACTTGTGACCTTTGCCGATGACCGACGGCATAGGGACTCTAGTTCCGGTCGCGAGGGGTCACGGGGACCCAGGCCTAGAGCAGCACAGGGAGCGGAGTGTTGGACTTGCGGACGCGTGGGTCACTTTTCGCGCGAGTGTAGGGCCGCGAAGTGTTGGAACTGCGGAAGAGCAGATCACATCAGCGTGAACTGCCCGGCAGGTAGGATAGCGGCGAACGTGGACAGTAGCTCCAGTCCATGCTCCCCAAATAAATTTCATCATGCGGCTGCGTGTGTTACATCGGACAACGGAGGCGGACAGTATTCTAAGTGTCCCAGTTGTGAGAAGTTATTATCTTCCGGTGTTTTACCTTGTGGGAGAAAGATCCCCGTCATAAATTCATGTCATACAGGAGGTGGTCTTAGGGTTTATCCGGGGTTTGTTGGGGACGAACCGGTCTCGGTTTTACGAGATACAGGATCTACCGTTGTGGGAGTGCATAGGGACTGCATTCGGGATTCACAGCTTACAGGTGAGACTGTCCCGTGCATCCAATTTTCGGGGGCCATTGAGAAATTACCCATGGCAAAAATAATGATAGATACACCTTTCCTTAGCGGGGAAGTCGAAGCAGTCGTTGGTTGTTTTCCAGGCGCCCAGCTCATCATTGGGAATGTATCCCGGGTAGGTTCCCCTTCCGATGAGAACGTGCAAGCATGGTCGCAATCAAAAGGTATTGACTTTTGCGCCGCGGTCGAAACACGTCGACGGGTAGCGGATAAAGATAAGATTAGACCTTTGGCGACGCCAGCGGTCAACCTAGATATCACGCCAGAGCGCTTGGCGAGATTACAAAAGGAGGACCCATCATTAAACCCATGTTTTGGGGAAGCGCGAACCGAGAAAACGAGGAGATATAAGAACGGGTCGTCCTCCTTTATTGTTCAGGCGGGCATTCTGTTCCGTAAGTATGTAACGGTGTCCTCCATTTTAAAGCAGGTCGTTGTGCCAGCGTTGCTGATCGCAACAGTATTGCATTTGGCACATGATGTCCCATTAGCGGGTCATATGGGGATAGCTAGAACCAAAGAAAGGGTTCTTAAAAATTTTTACTGGCCATCGATCCACAGAGATGTGCAGGTCTATTGTAAGACGTGCAGTGCGTGCCAAAAGACGACGCATAAGGGTCGTACACCCCAGGCCCCTCTTCAGAAGATCCCCACGGTCTCGGAACCGTTTAAAAAGGTCTCGATAGACCTTGTTGGCCCCATTCACCCAGCGACCGATAGGGGGAATCGATTTTTCTTAACGGTCATATGTAATGCTACGAGATGGCCAGAGGCGGTTCCTCTGCGGACCATAACGTCTGAGGCAGTCGCGGAAGCGTTGTTTGCAATTTTCGCTAGGGTAGGAATACCAGAGCAAATTCTGTCTGATAGGGGCGCGCAATTTACGTCGCAGATGATGAAGGAATTGTTCCGCTTATTCAGTATACAACCCATCACTACCACCCCTTATCATCCGCAGGCTAATGGCATGTGCGAGAGATTGAACTCGACGTTAAAGTCGATGCTGCGTAAGGTAGCTGCGGATCGCCCTAAAGATTGGGATAGATATATCCCTGCGGTGTTATTCGCGTACAGAGAGGTACGGCAGGAGTCAACGGGATTCTCGCCGTTCGAAATGATGTACGGTCGTAGTCCCAGGGGCCCAACTGATGTTCTTCGGGACATGATGACGTCGCCATCATCGGGAGACGATGAGCAGATTTCGGTGTTCCAGTACCTTGTTGATTTAAGAGAAAGACTATCTTCAGCGCGCACTATAGCAGAAGAAGCTTCTGGTATCGCTTCGAAAAGAGCAAAAGACTATAAAGATAGAGGTTCCAAACTGAGAATTTTTAAGCCAGGAGACAAGGTCCTATTGTTGTTACCTACGGACCATAATAAGTTATTGATGACATGGAGAGGCCCTTATGTTATTGAGCGAATTGTTTCGAAGGTAGATTACGCTATCCACATTGATGGATCAGTAAAGATTTTCCACGTTGATATGCTGCAGAGGTTTCATGAGAGACCAGAGTATCTGTATTCTCATACTGGAGTTGAAGGACATACCTAATGTCGTGTCGTTCTTTGACGATATAGCATGCCATACGTCGACATGGTCTGATCATATTCAGACACTAACAGTAATTTTTCAACGATTACGTCATTTTGGGTTAACTGCTAAACCCGCAAAGATGGATTTGGCATGTCCAGAGATAGTATTCTTAGGACATATTGTGGGTAGAGGTGTTCAGAGACCTGAAGAAACAAAAATTGACAAGTTAGTAGGGTTGCAAATCCCTAAAACAAAGAAACAAGTCAGAAGCTTAGTCTTCCAAATTTTTCCTCCTTGTCATCTTCTCTTACTGACCTTACTAAGAAGGGACAACCCGATAAGGTCCAGTGGACGTCTGAATGTCAGACATCATTTGATAATTTGGTGACAGCATTATCATCGTCACCCATTCTGATATTACCCGATTTTCGATCTAATTTTATCCTCAGAACGGATGCGTCGGACTCTGGTGTCGGCGCTTGTCTTCTACAGGAGAAGAACGAATGTCTCCATCCTGTATGTTATGTCAGTAGGAAGTTATTGCAGAGAGAAAGAAACTATTCTGTGATAGAGCGTGAGTGTCTTGCCATTGTCTGGTCCGTCCAGAAACTAGGACGTTGTCTCATGGGACGAGAATTTTGTATCCAGACGGACCACAAGCCACTGACATTTTTGTCGAAGAATCGTTCGTCCAGCCCACGCTTGTCTAGATGGGCATTGGCTTTACAGCCGTACACCTTCGTTATTCAACCAATTCCAGGAACCAGCAATCATATCGCCGACTACCTTAGTCGAGCCTAGGGGAAGATTTCAGGAGCTTATACATCGGAGGACAGGAGCATTGACAGGATCTGTGTGAATAAGTCGACTTTAAAATATTGACATTATAAATATGATATGAAGAATGGTTGATAGGTTGAGTGGTTTTTGATTCTGTATTAGATATTGTGTTTAGTTAGCTATTCATGATGTGACACATATATGCATATTGCAGGCCATATTGATCCCCATATTTTCCCCTGATTTCGGTATTCTATATACTAGGGGAACTGCTAGGTCATTTTTCTAGTGTAGGTATTGCTCACGCTCACTCGTTGACAGTCATCTTGATGCGATTTGAAATTAATTGCATTAATTTTTTTGGGGTGGGGGATGATGTCACGAGTGGAGTGAGTGCAATTAAGGGGATTGCTACAGAGCGGGTGTAGAGTAAGGACTCACAGTAGACAGCAAGTTAAGCGTGCTGTTGTGAGTAGTGGGGGGGGAGTCTGAAGGAGGCGAAAGCGCTGTATAACTATGACTGCAAGTTAGAAGGTCCTACGGATCGGACCTGTGCATAAGAGCCCATCGGGCGGACATAAAGGGGAAGCAGTCGAGAAGACTAGTGAGAGTCTTTCCAGTTATGACTGGTATGTAGAATGTCGATTGATTAATATGATTGATGTATTATAGTATATTCGTCTAGTACCATGATGTGAATAAGTATATGTGAGGAATGTGGAAGTCCTTGATATTGGATATAGCAATGTGCGCCACGAGCGATAGATGAAAGTGAGTTCATGGATTTGTAGCGCGAGTGAGTAGTGTGTACTCCGATGGAGGTGTGTTACCGTAAGATGTGTGGTGAGTGAAAGGTGAACTAGTGTGTGTACGCTTCATGGATTGTAAGGAGAGGTGGAGTGAATAGAAATGGTAGGGTATTATACCAATGTAATGTTATTCTTGTAGGTGTCGGGGACGGGCCGCAGAGCCACCTCGATGAGCACAGGGGATAGGCCAGCATAGGGCCGGAGGCCACACATAGGCCGGAAGTGAGGCTGTCAGTGCAGGACAGTAGAGGCACATAAAGTCGTGGCAGTCAGGCCACGGACAGGGACGTAGATATGAGAGTGAATGAGATACTATATTGTTGCCATGTTGATAGGCTAGTGAACTGATACTATGTTGTTGCCATGTTGATGGCTATGGAAATAATAATGTGTTATTGCCCTGCTGAGGTGCTAGGGGAGTGCTAAGGTGTATGACAATAGGAAGGTGATATTGAGAGACTGCGGTGCCAGTGAATCATTAATGTACTATTAAGACCCTGAGGGGAGAGGCTGAGGCCGAAGTGCCTTTAGGAGTAACTACCGGATTGTGGATCCGAGGGAGAGTGTGTGTGAGAATAAGGCCGTTGTACGGCAGTGCATTTCAATAATATAATGTATGTAATTGCGCTATTATATGTATAATTATGTTTAATAAATGTGTGAGTCTGATGGGTTGTTCTGTTAAGTGTTAAACTTGTTTGTTCGTGATTGTTGTCCTGTCATACTTATTACATCTCCCAGTCTGGGATTTGTGACAAACAGTACCCCATTATAGGATTTTTTTAAACTGAAATTCCCACCTGGACCACTTTGCTGCCTGGGTCCATCCAGATGTTACTTCCATACACGTAAGCATAGCTGGGGAACGCCTTGGCCATGTTGTTGGATGCCAGATCAGCAGTTGACGTAGAACCGCTCTTAGCGCTGAGTTAGGTAGAGAAACAAAGATACATACAGGATAGCAACTCGTAGCATGTCTGTTTACAAGTGGTCAGGCAGCCCAGAATAAGCAAGAGAGAGGATGGCGGGAATCAAAGACATTGATGGAGGAACGGACAGAAATCTATAGCTATACAGACACAACGGGGGATAGATGGGTGGGTGGTTTAATGATCGCGATCGATCATTCAATGGATTGATAGATAGATGGATGGATGGGTGGATGGATGGATGCATAGATAGAGATAAAGTGATCGAGAAATCGCAAGAGATCGATAGATAGATGAGATAGACAGACAGACAGACAGATGAGACAGACAGACAGATAGATAGAATGGCAGACAGATAGATTGATTAGATCGATAGATTAGATTGATTGATTGATTCCATTGTTTCGACTGTCAGTTTTGCTGTAAGTTCGAGTCCAACTCGAGAAACTGGCTCATTTTCTATTGATGGGGCATCTAAATGTCTTGTGTAGCTTGTAAATTTTTTTAGATCCTTCATGGAACAAGGTTTCTTGAAACCCCGGCATTCCGCAGAACCCACATATCGGGATGTTTTGTACTAGACCCTTATTTTACTTGATCTGAACAGACAGTACCGGTAGGGGTTGAGCCAGGCATGGAGCTCCATATTCCTCTTGTGACACTCCTTCACTATGAACTCTAGAGGATCCCACATAGGGTTCGGGGCAGTTCCCTGGCTGCCTGTAAGGTACACGCTCCATGGTTCAATGCTGGACTGATAGAAGGCGTCGCCGGCTCCGCGTATCTGAAATGGATCCATGAAAACCATATCATTAATGAAAACAGAAGATCGTTTTTGCCCTCCACAATTCATCTCAGCAAGACACTTTGGCTGGACGGGTGCATAAGTTCCTTTACCACCTCACTTCAGGTAGGTCTGTTATTGAGTTATGATTGTGATATTTGTTTATGTAATTGTAACAGCTGAGGTTTATTTCAGTACATTATAGCAGGGAGAGTTAGATTATTTAAACTGCTACCCTTTTGAAACGAAACTGTCACAGCTGTAGAAAAATTAAACACGAAATCCGTCGAACACTAAATAATGATGAAGTTTAATAACTGTATAATGAACAATATAATCCTAGGAAGGCACCAGAGAACACCTAAACAAATGAATATCCTCGCCCATACAAGGAACCACACGAATGCTGAAGACTTACTCACCACTCCTCGCATTTACGTGGATCTATTTATATACATAGTCATCGAAAATTCCCGAATTTCCCTCATGAAATAATACAGTGATTTTAATCGCATCTCATCTTAAAAACCCACGCTCTGTTTCTAGATGGGTTTGCTATTGTCAACGGTATGATTCGTTTGGCAGTTGGTTGACAGTCATAACTTTTTGTCTACTTCCTCCTTCTTTACTTTCTCAGAATCTGTTTGTTTTCTCCAGGTAGTGGTACTTTTGTTGTTGTTGTTGTTGTTGTTTTGTTCTGGTTGTTTTGTTTTTTTTTAAATTTCTACCCCCATTGATTTTTAACCCTCAAGCGCCGAGTGAACTTAACACCTAGTTTAGGGCCCAGTGCACTTGTTTTTGGAATATTTTCTAAGCAACAACTTCTAAGCAACAACTCAGCCTGCATCCCTACGTCAGTCCAACATAGATTTTTATATGAGTTATGAAGGGTTAGTAAGATTACCGTAGAAGCGGGTTTCTTACATCAAAACAACGTCGGTCTTAATGTCGTAACAAGCAGATCCAAGTAAGAATGATGTCATTCGTACGAACTATGTGGTCTAGAGGCAAGGTGCTCGCCTCTCATGCTAAGGGTCCCGGGTTCTAAACCCGGGCAGTGCAGGCATGTTGGAAATTGGGATTTTTCTCATATTTTCAAGTCCCTGATCGTATTGGGAGGTAGGATCGAGTACCTAGTCTTCTCAGATAAGGACGAAAAATTCGGAGGGCACATGTGCACGTTGCGCACGTTAAAGATACCTTGGCAGTTGGAAATCGTAAAGGGCAGGTCGAACAGGCCGCTGCCCGGGCAAAATTGAAATTAATAGATAAAGATTAAAATTTATCCATATCACCCCGCCCCCCCCCCCCCCACCAGCAACAACAAAATTGATTATTCATTATTAAATATATATTATTATTAATAACTATTCAAATATTATTTGAGTTGTGAGTTCTGAACTGTTGTGAGTTGTGAACTGCGCCTAACAGGCTGCATTACAATTTGCTTGATGTCAACCCAGCATGTCGGGTTGCTTGCTGGGGTGAGCGAGTTCACTCCCCCCCCCTCCCCATCCCCAAACCCCAGTCCCCTTCCATCCCGGCCTGTCTTATTGCCAGATTGGGTTTCTTTGCACACTTTCTTTTTTTTTTTTAGGACAGTTTTAAAATTAGTTAGGGTTAGAGCTAGTATTAGGCCTCCAACTGTTAGGTTTAGCAAACTGGCCACAACATTTTTATTTGACGACAGGGCCAACAGACTAATAAATTAACCAGACTGGAAACACGAGCTTCGGGCTGTGTCGTTTTTTACGGAATTTCCCGAGCGACGACTGTATATCCAACATGGCCGCCGCTCGGGAAATTCCGATTCTAGTTCTATCTGCAGTAGAAATTGCTTTTCATTTGTCAAGATTGGTTGTACATGTATTAAGTTCTTGGTGCGGAACCAAACTTCCGCGTTCAGTAGGCGCGTCAAAATGGTGTCATTCAAAATTGTAGCTACGCTGAAGCGTCGGTCGCTACCTTAAACCTAATATGGCGGATGGTTCATGACCTTTCGCTGTTTTGTGACGTCACACAATGGGAACATCCAGTCTGGTTAATTTATTAGTCTGTGACACGGCCACAGTAACTTTTTATTTATGTTTTCAGCAATTGGCCGTACATACGTGTCGGTCACAAAAAAATTCTACTTGGAATATTTGAGTTGACTTTAATAGTCCCGGCTTTGTTTGTTCGTTTGAAGATGGGTGACAGATGGTGAGCACGAATGGGCGGACGGATGGATGCATGGATGGATAGATGGACGGATGGGTAAGATGAGTGGATGAAATGGATGGTTGGATAAGACCGATGGATGAACGGACGGAGGGATGGGTGTATAAGATGGATGGATGGATGAATGAATAAAGGAGGAAAAGATTTAAAGATGAAATGAATGAATTAACTTAGGGGCCATCCATGAAGTACGTTGCTGGGAGGGGAGACGGAGTTGGGGAGAAAAGGGGAAGGCGGGGGGGGGGGTAATCCCAGCTCATAAAAGCCGCTGAACACGTGACAGGTTCGGGGGTGAAGTTTACAGAGGAATACCCGAGAACCGCATACCGTGGCGAATTAATTAGTCATATTCCGTCCGTCGACTTGCGCGAGTATCATCGATGACAACAGTGCAACAATTCGCACCACACACCTCCATAATTGAAGGAAAAACAATAGTACTCGCTGTATTTATAGGGTCGCAGTTTGTGGACACATACTGGAAGAAGGAGTGGTTCGTCTCAGTATTCTGTGTCTCGGAGATAACTTGTAATTTTGCGAATCAAGGGATCAAACTCCTGAAATTGACAGTGGTAAATTTTCACCTCCCTTGGATACAACCAACTTCTCTATTCTCTATTACTCTGTTTATCTCCCATCCTTCTGCACCAATTTCTATTCTAATTCTATGTGACCTACCACACCAGAAAAAGACAAGACGGACGTATCTACGGATCAGACAAGGTGGAAGGGGACACAGACCCGAATAAAATAGACAGAGTCAAGAACAGACAGAGGCCCAATGGCTACAGACTAGGCTGTTGTTATTAGACGATGCACGGTCCCCAAAACGTTTTGCGCTAAGACCGCGTACGTATACGTACCTATCCCTAACCCCGTCCTTGTCCTCAACCTTAAATCTTATCGAACCCCTAACCGCGCCCCCTACCCTTTCAACCCCCCCCCCCCCAAAAGTAAAAAGGAAGAAAACAAAAGGAAAATCTGAAAGAATAATTAATCATAATTAATTAAGTCTGTTGTTAGGAGCAAATCGGGAGGAGCCCTCTACCCCTGGAGCCACAAACAGCTTTAAAATACGTATCCCTAGCGCAAAAAACAAAAACAAAACACAAACTTGGGAGACGTACGTGCTTGTAACAACATTCCTTAGTCTAAGGCCATCGAGAACGGAGATGCCAAAAGAACTCCAAGCCGGGTGGTTTTGGCTTTTGGGGGAAGGGGGTGTCTGGGAAGCATGCCGATGGTGTTGTGCTCTAACCGTGTAACCGGAAAAAATTGACCAACTCATGTTTTTAGCTAAAAATAGTCACCACGCCTTTCCGGGGGTTCCCTATTCAAATGGGAAGTCTACACGCACTATAAATAGCAAAATTGAGCTTTGAAGCCTTCAATAGTTACAGTTCTAACCGTGTATGTGGCTGTTCTAATCGTGTAACTGATTTCTGTGGCGGAATTTTGTCGTGCTCTAGTCGTGCGTATCTCTATACTTTATGTGATAACCGCGTAACTGGATTAACCGGCTTAAAGATCGGCATTTAAAAAAAATATATATTACGACAGAAAGACACGTTTTGTTTGATTAATACGACCAAAAAAATATATTCCTGTTTAAAAAAACTCGCAAAAAGATGGTTTTTTTCGTCTCATGGAAAACAATCCCAAAACCAGTTACACGGTTATAGTACAACACCATCGGTACGTATGCTTTTGAATTATGATAATGAATAAATTAAGGACTTTTTTGTTCCATATACTTTTTTGTTTTGTTTTCGACTATATCCAGCAACCCTACGGAAATCCGACGGGTATGACTGACGTCTTGTTTGCACATTGGAATGACATCGTTCCTACGTAGATCCGCTGGATAAATTTCTCAGGGTCCGTTACCTTGGCCTGTCACCGAAAGCCGGATGAGTTCTTTTGTTTCTCGGGGGCCTCAGCATAGTGCTGTTGGCCCCCTGTTCTTTATTCTCTCTCTCTTTGGTCTTTCTTGTTGTTGTTCTTTTTTCTTTCTTTCTTTCTGTTGTTGTCTTCATTCTTCGTGGTTTTTTATATAATTTATTAATTTTTGGGATGCGCCAAGGCAAGGGCAAGGACAAGACAGGAGAAAGGGGAAGATAGAGGAGCAGTTCTAGGACACTGTCCCTTTCAGGAGTTTGATCCCTTTATAGCCAATATATATGGCCTTTAGCGTCTTTACAGACGGTCTTAGCAGCTAGAATATTCACTTTCACTTTGACTGACAGCTTCTCTCGTGGCTTATTCTACCAATGTTTGACCCGAGAGTGCGATGGCAGTGATTGCAGGTCAGTCTTTTGGGTTCACTTTGGCGAGTGTTTTCATTCCGCCTCTGTCGTTTTGTCAGGTATGTTTCTTTTGCCTTGGAGTCTATTGCGAGCGTGCCACTGCGCAATTTTTGTCTCCATCTGCTTCGATCATTTGCAAGGTTCTCCCATTCATTGGGGTCGATGTTGAATGCTTTCATCGTGACCTTGCAAGTGTCTTTGAATCGCAGATGTGGCCTACCTCTGGGTCGGTTGCCAGTAGCAAGTTCCCCGTAGAGAATTTGTCTGGGGATGCGATCATTTTCCATACGGTGGAGATGTCCAAGCCACCGCAGTCTTTTTTTGCCTAGGAGAGCCTGAGTTGATGGAATGTTGGCTCGGCTCAGAACTTCGATATTTGAGATCCTGTCTTGCCACTTGATCTTGAGAATTTTGCGTAGGCAGCGCAGGTGGAAGGAGTTGAGGGATCTTTCATGTTTGGAGTAGGTGGTCCATGTCTCTGAGCCATACAGCAGGGTGCTTAGGACGCAAGTTTGGTACACGAGTACCTTTGTAGCCAATATAACATGTCACTAATTGACTGTTTTCTTCTGGAGCCCCAGTTAAAACTAGTAATAAGATATTAGGACCTAGCAGGGCTCTAGAGTTTTTGAATTTTGGTCTTTAGTTCTTGGTGCCGCCAGGGAGCCTGGCGGCACCAAGTCTAGTCCCGCAGCAGAGCATAATTTCAGGGATCTTATTAAAAACTCTGCGTTGGGTGGTCCCGGGTGCAATAGACATCCGAGGCCATTGTTTCTGCCTGTATGGCTGGGTCGGCAGAAAGAGTCTGTCGGCCCTGGCAGATAAAAGGATAACTGTTCTAAAATAAATTTATATCACAAAACAATGTGTTTGTATATTAATATATTTATTTATTTAAGATTTTTTAATTAAAATATTGTAGTTACGCATATATTTATTTGTTTTATATTTATAGCTGGCGAGCCCTCTGTCAGTCCGTGCGCGGTTGAAACGGCGTCACCCAGCCTCCGGCCCCCACCGGTGGCCGACCTCAGCACGCTATTCCGCGATGGGATTTTGAGTGGTGCCATTGCTACCATGATCTGCCAGGTCAGGGGTGCCAGCTTTGTTACAGTCAACATATAGATTTATTTTGTTGACAAGGGCCCTTTTTTCTTTTTTAAAACTATTGTCTACAAGAGACAAGACACCGGCCAATGTAAATGGTTTTTTCGTTTCATTAAATAACCTTTTGAGTTTATTCCTTTCTATTACATTTTTCTTACAGTTAAAAAGAATGTGCTCTGTCGTCATGGGCACGTCGCAGAGATTACAATTAAAGTTGCCCCTAAGTCTATAAGTTTCTATTCTTAGGGTATTTAGGCCTAGCTCGCTGGGAGTGCTAAAATCCATAACAAATGTTTCCCAGTTCTGATATATCTGCTTTATTATGTTTACTTTTTGATTTAGGTATCCTTCAAATTCAGTTTTCCAAATTTCATTTATATGTTTTTTAATTAATTTGTAATTTAATTTTTAATTCCCACAAACTCGGGGGCGGTAATCTCCAGCTGGACTGCCACCTCCCACTTCCACCAACCTGGGGGCTCGCGGGACTCACCTTAGACACCGCCCTGGCAGATGAAATCAGTAAAAAACTAGATACACCTACCATTATGAAAGCCAGGGTGTACGAACACATAGAAAGATACTACAAACACACAGAGAAGATTTACACGGATGGGTCGAAGACAGAGGACGGGCGTGTGGGATTGGGCATCTACAGCACAGACACAGACTTAGATAGGTCAATCAGAATCACAGACAACACGAGTATACTCACCGCAGAGCTACACGCAATACAACAAACACTTATAGAATTGGACGCCCGCCGGATCACGGACCGACGGGTGACCATTCTTACAGACTCATTATCAGCCATAAAGACAATACAGACAGAAAGCCAGTCTAACAGCAAACACAACATGATACACAGCATTATCACACTTGTAGATAGGATTTTCAGATGCGGTACAGACGTGGTCCTGCTATGGATACCGGGCCACGTGGGGGTCACCGGGAATGAACGGGCCGACCTCCTGGCTAAGAGTGCCACAACAAAAACAGAAATTTTAAACATTAAACTAGATAAAAGTGACATCTATAGTCTGTCACCGAAAGTCTTAGTGTGAGGGATTTTATCGTGAAGCATTATTTTGAGAATCTTTCTTTCCATCTGCTTTTTGCATGGTTCTGCATGTTTTTAATCTGCTGCTTTGTTAGGGTCCGTGGCCATGGTAATGCCACCAATCCTGTGGAAATCTACGTCAGATTAACGTAGTGACGCAGGCTGAGTATGGATCTAGTAAAAAAAAAAAAAAAGTCGAACGACCATGTAAAGTGTCCCTTGGAGTTCTATTACTTTAAAGTCAAATCATGGATATTCTAATGGTCGTACGCTCATACATTGAGGGATGGGGGGGGGGAGGGGGGGGGGAGGGAATGTGAAGCAAAGTCTTCAAAAGAGGGGAAAAGGCGGGGGGGGGGGGGGGGGGGAGGCGTGGCGCTCGGTCAAAAAGTGCCCAAATCGAGCGTCGTAGCCACCCAACAATCCTGACGGGAATCTGTCGTGTAGGATTCACATCGTTCCTACCTAGATCCGCTGGTTACAACATCGCACCGACGACCGTTTGATGTAGGGAACTCGCCGTTATGACAGACCTATCAACCTTTCGTAAATCCTATACAAATATATACACGTCGGATTGACGTAGGGATGCCGGCTGGGTACTCTTTTGACGTCCTTTTACCTGGAAGATGACAGCATTGAATCCTGCGTCCTGTAAAGAATTCAGCAGCGATATTAGTTCAGCTTGGTTCTGACTGGTGGACGCTGTCCGTGACTTGGGCCAGTCGATGTTGGCAACTGTAGCTAGCCATACCCCTCGGAACTCTCGTCTAGTGATGCCGCCCACACAGTCAGCTGGAAATACATTAAAGCTATGTTTTCATGTGTACCGAAACGGAAACGTCAAAAGCCCTCCAAGTGTGAAATAGAATATTTTCGTTTGTACGGGAACGGCATTTCCGTACACACGGAAACATTCTCTCTTTTTACTGCATAATGGCTTTTTGCCGTTTCCGTTTCTGTACACATGAAAACCCAGCTTAAGGCTAATATCGCTCTGTCAAGTTGTTTCGATTGAGTTTTAGTGTGAGGTGTTCACGACGGTGTTAAATGGCACCCCGTGCTAGAGCCAGATCTTTTTGTTTTGATCAGTTTAAAGTGTAAGATGTGGACAGTGGAGATCAAGGGGACCCTTCGTACTGAGTCAAATCTGTTTTGTCTTGATCAGTTTAAAGTGTAAGATGTGGACAGTGGAGATCAAGGGGACCCTTCGTACTGAGTCAAATCTGTTTTGTTTTGAGCAGTTTAAAGTGTAAGATGTGGACAGTGGAGATCAAGGGGACCCTTCGTACTGAGTCAAATCTGTTTTGTCTTGAGCAGTTTAAAGTGTAAGATGTGGACAGTGGAGATCAAGGGGTCCCTTCGTACTGAGTCAAATCTGTTTTGTCTTGATCACTTTAATGTGTAAGATGTGGACAGTGGAGATCAAGGGGACCCTTCGTACTGAGTCAAATCTGTTTTGTCTTGAGCAGTTTAAAGTGTAAGATGTGGACAGTGGAGATCAAGGGGTCCCTTCGTACTGAGTCAAATCTGTTTTGTCTTGAGCAGTTTAAAGTGTAAGATGTGGACAGTGGAGATCAAGGGAACCTTTCGTACTGAGTCAAATCTGTTTTGTCTTGAGGAGTTCAAAGTGTAAGATGTGGACTGGGGAGATCAAGGGGACCCTTCGTACTGAGTCAAATATGTTTTGTCTTGGATTTTAGTGTGAGTTGTGAACTACGGAGTTGAATGTGACTCCGCACATTGAGTCTTGGGTTTTAATTTGAATCACTGTCTGAAAGGGGCCGTAACTCATGAAACATTTGACTTACCCACTTTTGGAAAAAAACAGTCTTCAACACTTGCTAGTACGCCATGGAACCAAACTTGTGGCTTGTCATTCCTTTACGCACCTCAGGGGATAAGCTGATTTTTTGCATGCAAACTCTTATGCATCTCCCCTTCACAAAAAACCAATGTTGTCATTTCAAGTCTTGCACATTTTTGTATAATTTGTAGGTAAAGTGTGCCAATAAATAATAATTAATGATGCGAATTGAGTTTGCCATTTAAACAATGCTATTTTAATCAACCAATGGAACTGAGCCTTTCGCCGCGAAATCCAAAATAGCTGCCTCCATGATGGAATGCTGTATGCACACTAAGAAAGATGTAAATAGCAATATAATTCAGTTTTCTTTGAAAAGTTGGATGAAATTTCGAGAATAAACAATCATGTGCTTTCTCTCTCTCTCTCTCTCTCTCTCTCTGTCTGTCTCTCTCTCTCTCTCTCTCTCTCTCTCTCTCTCTCTCTCTCTCTCTCTCTCTCTCTCTCTCTCTCTCTCTCTCTCTCTCTCTCTCTCTCTCTCTCTCTCCTCTCTTACAATTAAAGTAGTAATCTGCAGTCCTGCTTCAGAACTCATGCGCGCCAGGACACTGAGCACCGAGCGTTACTTTTTATGACCTGCACGGTACTATAACAGAATGGAGGCAAGATGGAGGATGAAAATGACAACACGAGGAAACAATGCATCTTCTATAAATTCAAAAACCAAACTAATCAAAATAATAAAAACTTCCGTGCACCCTCCGTGGTATTTGAAATGGACATGTAAAATTGGGTTAGTATAGGAGGTGGTCTAGTAAAAAAAGCCTTTTGCGTTCAAAGGTGGAGATTTTGTGAAATATATAATTACTAGATGACGTACCGGGCACTGCCCGGAATCAACAATCCTGTGCTCTCTCTCTCTCTCTCTCTCTCTCTCTCTCTCTCTCTCTCTCTTATAATAAAAGTAGTAATATGCAGTCTGGCTTCAGAACCATGGAGGTACTAATATAACTGGAATGCACACAGCGCTCTTCGCTTGCCCTGCGAGCCGCGCACTATTGAAACCCCAAGATGGCGGGAAAAGTAGGGCAAGGTACGGCAGCGCAAGCCCCGCCCAGGACACTATTGTATGTAATAGATAGGGCCTAGCCAGTGCTGTTTTTTTTCTCTTTTCACGGTGGTGATCGAGATTAAAAGATAACAAACAGAAATAATAACATTTATGTTATTTACGGATTATCATATACTTGTATTATTTTCTTTTAAAGTGTTTGATAATAAATACAAATTTATGATTTATGCTGTTTTTATATTATGGTATTTTTATTAATTGGTCAATCGTTTAGAAGTAAAAGGGAAGGGAACTATGTAGTACTCTTTTTACCGCATGTTAGTTTAGCTCATGATGAGTCATGTTAAAAGAAAAAAAAAATCAGCGTGTGGACAGAGGAAACTTTACAAGTCAGTTTCTCTCAGATAACCAACAATGAGAGGGTGTACCCATAACAATTATAAAAAGACCCACACAAAAAAAAAAACAACCGTGCTAAAGAACTGAGGGAAAGTTGGTTTTGCCATAGTCCCATTAAGATCCAGGAGCTCTCTCTCTCTCTCTCTCTCTCTCTCTCTCTCTCTCTCTCTCCCTGTGTGTGTGTGTGTGTGTGTGTGTGTGTGTGTGTGTGTGTGTGTGTGTGTGTGTGTGTGTGTGTGAGAGAGAGAGAGAGAGAGAGAGAGAAAGAGGCATAATTATAATATGTGTAAATCATAGGCCGAGATGTAGCAAATTATCTGGATAGCCAAGAAGAAGAACATCTTAACCTACAAGCTTGGTTGTACTCACTCAGTCAAGTGTATATATATATATATATATATCTAAAAATCAGAAGATCCTTAGCCTAGTTATTCAGAGGTTTGAGCACAGCTGGATTGTGCATTCCAGAGCTTTTCCAAACAAAAATGTATAAATTCCTACGGCTACAGGTCAATCTCTCACCTAGTGAATCTAGATCTATAGTCAATGCACTAGGTGCAGTCAGCACGTTGATGCTGTCAATATTTGTTTTTCCATACAGTTTCATTTACCAGTGTTTTTGTGACCAATCCACGTTTTGTGACGTTCTTATCAAGAGATCACAACATCACATAGCATATGACTGCTGTTTAAGCTTGTATTTTGCCTTGGATAACTTTCCCAAGTTTTGTGTTCGCACAACTTCCATCTTGATTTCAAAGGTAAATATGTGACCCTACAGATTTCTCCATTTAGTGGCCTGGTGTAAGCCCACAGAAGTGCTCTGGACATTCTACTTCGGCTGGATTTTCATTTTAAAAAAATGTTTTCTGGGTATTATGAGTATGATTATGCACATATGGCACTGACTGCACCGACATGTATTCATCTGACACCTTGCATGAGGTGCAGTCACTGGTATTAAGTGCTAATTGCATTGTGACATCAGTGTTGTATGTGCATTAACTGGGATCACTAGCACCATTATTATTTATTATTATGATTACATGATGTATTCAAAACAAGAGTTGAAAAGAGCCAGGGCACACCAGCTAATAGTAAACAACTGAATTTAATGAGAAACAAAGAATAATATTGTGGTAAAATCCAAATACATAGGCTATTTAGGTCTAGTTTTATATGTAGTAAATTCATTGACCTAAATTGAATGAGAACAGTTCTCCCTCCTTTTAAAGCAGGAAAGAAAGAAGGTAGAGAAGAAACAGAAAGTACAGGAGCAGAGGAAAAGAAAGAAGGAGTTAGCAGAGGAAAAGAAAGGGTGCAACGGATGTGTAAACGCTGAGGCGCAGTCCGTGCTTGCCCTATACAAGATGGCGACTATCGCCTTCTACTATGCGCACGCATGAAATCAGCTGTACGGACTCCAGTGTTATTAATAGCTCCATGTTCAGAACTAATTGCGCGCCAGGACAGGACACTGCGCACCATACTGAACGCTTGATATGGTTACTTTTTATGACATGCATGGTACTATAACCATGGAGGTACTAATAGCTATTAATAGCTCCATGACTATAACAGAATGGAGCCAAGATGGAGGATGAAAATTAGAGCTATTGACAGCACGATGAAACAATGCATTTTCTATAAATTCAAGAACCAAACTAAGCAAAATAACAAAAACTTCGGTGCACCCTCCGCTTTATTTGAAATGGACATGTAAAATTGGGTTACTGTAGATGGCCTAATAAAAAAGCCTTTTGCGTTCAAAGGTGGAGAAAGTGCGTAATATATAATTAGATGTAAAACGAAACAAACATGCAAAAATACAGATGTTACATAGCCATACAGTTATTGATGACATCATTTGATTTTTAGTCAGAGATGGTTACTGGGAACATATTAAAACCATACCCAGAATTTCCCTAGGGGGTGCGTAACGAAATTTGCTTTAGAGACTAGCTAGGATTTTGGTCCCATGGCCTATATTGGTATCTGTACTATATATATTTGTGGACTTGAGATTTTTCGATGCAAAAGCCTTCTGAACCACTCAACACTCCGACTTCAAATTTTATATGGTACATAACAGTGGATGTAAGAGTGGACAGTTTGTAATAGAAGTCTCAAATCGATGTAGTTTTTTTTTTATTGGAAATTTATTGTTTCCCCAATTTTCACTAGCCTCATTGACATGCTGTAGGTTTTTATGACATCATCACTTCCTGAAAATTTTCGGTGCGCACCACGTGACTGCACACTGTGTACTGTCCATGGAGGTACTAATAACACTGGAGTGCGCACAGTTCTCTTCGCTTGCCCTGCGAGCCGCGCACTATTGAAACCCCAAGATGGCGGAAAAAGTAGGGCAAAGTACGGCAGCGCAAGGCCCGCCCAGTACACTATTGTATGTAATAGATACGGCCTAGTCAGTGCTGTTTTTTCTCTTTTCACGGTGGTGATCAAAATTAAATGATACAAACAGAAATAATACCATTTATGTTATTTACGGATTATCATATACTTCTATTATTTTCTTTGAAAGTGTTTGATAATAAGTATAAATTTATGATTTATGCTGTTTTTATATTATGGCATTTTTATTAATTGGTCAGTCACTTAGAAGTAAAAGGGAAGGGAACTATGTAGTACTCTTTTTTACCGCATGTTAGTTTAGCTCATGATGAGTCATGTTAAAAAAAAAAAAATCAGCGTGTGGACAGAGGAAACTTTGCAAGTCAGTTTCTCTCAGATAACCGACAATGAGAGGGTGTACCCATAACAATTATAAAAAACACACACACGCAAAAAAAAAACATGCTAAAGAACTAAGGGAAAGTTGGTTTTGCCATAGACCCATTAAGATCCAGGAGCTGGTGTGTGTGTGTGTGTGTGTGTGTGTGTGTGTGTGTGTTTGTGTGTTTGTGTGTGTGTGTGTGTGTGTGTGTGTGTGTGTGTGAGAGAGAGAGAGAGAGAGAAAGAGAGAGAGAGAGGCATAATTATAATAATATATGTAAATCATAGCCCGAGATGTAGCAAATGATCTGGATAGCCAAGAAGAAGAACATCTTAACCTACAAGCTTGGTTGTACTCACTCAGTCAAGCATATAATATATCTATCTAAAAATCAAAAGAGCCGTAGCCTAGTTATTCAGAGGTTTGAGCACAGCTGGATTGTGCATTCCAGAGCTTTTTCAAACAAAAATGTATAAATTCCTACGGCTACAGGTCAATCTCTCACCTAGTGAATCTAGATTCTAGATCTATAGTCAATGCACTAGGTGCAGTCAGCACGTTGATGCGGTCAATATTTGTTTTTCCATACAGTTTCATTGACCAGTGTTTTTGTGACTAATCCACGTTTTGTGACGTTCTTATCAAGAGATCACAACATCACATAGCATAATTATGACTGCTGTTTAAGCTTGTATTTTGCCTTGGATAACTTTCCCAAGTTTTGTGTTCGCACAATTTCCATCTTGATTTCAAAGGTAAATATGTGACCCTACAGTTTTCTCCATTTAGTGGTCTGGTGTAAGCTCACAGAAGTGCTCTGGACATTCTACTTCGGCTGGATTTTCATTAATAAAATGTTTTCTGGGGATTATGAGCGTGATTATGCACATATGGCACTGACTGCACCGACATGCATTCATCTGACACCTTGCATGAGGTGTGGTCACTTGTAATTGCATTGTGACATCAGTGTTGCATGTGTATCAAATGGGATCACTAGCACCATTATTATTTATTATTAATATGATTACATGATGTATTCAAAACAAGAGTTGAAAAGAGCCAGTGCACACCAGCTAATAGTAAACAACTGAATTTAATGAGAAACAAAGAATAATAATAATTGTGGTAAAATCCAAATGCATAGGCTATTAAGGTCTAGTTTTATAGTAAATTCATTGACTTAAATTGAATGAGAACAGTTCTCCCTCCTTGTAAAGCAGGAAAGAAAGAAGGTAGAGAAGAAACAGAAGGTACAGGAGCAGAGGAAAAGAAAGAAGAGTTAGCAGAGGAAAAGGAAAGGGAAGGTAGAAAGCATAAGCTGTAGTGCACGGGTGTGTAAACGCTGAGGCGCAGTCCGTGCTTGCCCTATACAAGATGGCGTCTATTGCCTTCTAATGCGCACGCATGAAATCAGCTGTACGGACTCCAGTGTTATTAATAGCTCCATGGTACTGTCCTATCGCTGAGTTTTGGGGATGGCCCTACGCATCTCGGCTTTTTGTTCTTATTCCTTTCGGTCTGAAGTGGTGTGCTTTGTTGTTGCATCTCTTCTTTTAATCTATCTATGCAGCATTAATGCCTTTCTCAGTTCACAGGCGTCTTAAGTTTTACCAAAAAAAAAAAAAAAAACTACACAAACCTGTTCATCGAACGGGTACTTAGCTATATTATTATATTTATCTTACACAGTAAGCTATCGCTAGGCCAAGAAACACAACTGGGTATTCCCTCATTCGGCTTTGTAGTAAGCCCTGGCAACAGACAAAATCATAAATATTTATCGGCCACTTTGCCGACCTCATGGACGATGCCCTGTCTTCCGGTAACTTTCATAACAATGTTTTCTTGGGTCGGTGTCACCAGTTCTTAGACTAGCTTTATCGTGTCAAGGTTTAGCAGCGTGCGGTGACCCACGGCTACGAGTTTTTGAAGCGTCAGTGTAGAAAACGTGACCATTGGTCTGACCTAATTCAGTGACCACAGCGTGCACGTGTCGAGGCTAGAACCGAGGACGGGGTAGGGGAAGGCAGGATGGGGACCTCCAGTTTTGAAGGGTGGCTACTCTCTCTGGTAGAGGCAAGAAAGAGGGGGGGGGGGGGGGGTTCAGGAAAGAATAAGCATCGGCATTGCAATGAGAGTCAAGGTTTTTTTTTTATTGTTGTTGTTGTTTTGGGGGAGGGGTGGGGGTGGGGGAGGAGCTTTAGAACAAAATGTAAATATTTTGAAGAAGATTCGTTAGAGGTTAATATCAATAAAATAGACAAATAAATGACTGTATTTAGCACTAATTACAAATATACTTAAGAAGCAGTGTGAAATGGGGTCCTACATTTTCTACCTCGCTTGGGCTTATTACGAATCTTTGCACGGGTCTGGTTATGTGCAGCGACCAGTATCTTCAGGTCATTTTACTCTGAAGATTTCCCATAACTGTCCTGTTGTCTGGATAGTTTCGGCACGTGTCTCTCTGGACTTCTGATAAATATAGTCACCTCGCAGGTCTTACATGTTAAGCGCTTCGCTGGAATTCGAAGGTCGGTGTTGACGAAGTTCGTCTGTACCCTTACTAGAAAAACAAATACACACACACACACACACACATACACACCATTGAAACTCAGTCTTGAGGTCATTGCCCAGCTAGTCCGTTGATCAAAACGGGCTCGTGTGTGCTTACGTCGTGTCTTCTGCTCTTCTTCCGCCTGTGATCCTTCCTGGGACATCAGCCGCCGACAAGAGCTCTCTTGGTACACGGGTCCTGGGCCAGTCGTTCCAGCTGTCCCCAGGTGCGACCCATCTTCTTGGTGTCTGCCTCCAGGTCCCGGCGCCAGGTGTTTTTCGACCGGCCTCTTTTCCTTTTTCCCCTTGAGGGTTCCATGTGAGGGCTTGTCTTGTGGTGCCAGCACCTCACACTCGCCCCCCCCCCAACAACCCACCCACCCACCACCACCACCACCACCATCGGCGTTGATGAAAATAGCCAATTATGGTCCATCCAGAGTGACAAGGTTCTATCTCCACTATTTTGGCTGAACTGAGTTACACACTACACACTACTTCTATGGGCCCTCTCCACTGTGTGTCAAAGTATCGAGCAGATTTGGTGTGTAATTTATAAGTACCGGTATTACTAACCTTCGACCCACACTGTGTGAACTCGTCCACGTAACGACCAGCGTGTGGATAGCCGGTGGCTAGTCAGGCGTTCGCCTGCAAGTTTGCCGCTAACCTCAGCGGTCAGGTTAATCAGGTCATTTTGAACACGTGCATCGTGTCCACTTTAGTACACTATAAAAACATAATCTGGATAAGCCGTGAGTGACCCCTATGATATTTGGATAAAGTACTTGTGATGAGATGTATTCAGTTTTATTGTTGCATAGAAGAGAAGGCTCATGATAAAGAATTTTCTACATTTACATGTTTTTTAAAACCTTTTTGTCCCAAGAGGTCTGCCCTTTCTTTTCCCCAAGTTAGGCCATAAATAGAGCAGGTGGATAAATTATTTATTAAGCCAGGTACTTAACTTGTATTAACTGCCTGGTGTCATCATGACATTTCTTTCTCTCTCCTCCAACGTTTTAAAGCTCAATCAGCATTATGTTTTTTTACTTAGCACAACCTTCTCAATGACTTTGGCAAGAGATTTGATTTCCAGCTCCAGTACATACGCAACAGAATATCTCTCTAGTTAACACATCATATAAGACAACCAACCAACAACAGAGTCAATCGGATGACCAAGATACCAACAGATACCCTTGTGCAGCATTAATCATTATGCACAGAGCAACTGGCATTTAAATTCTAAAGTTTCCCTTTGATTTTCCCTAGTTTAAAGTTCTCGCCTGCCAGAACTATTACATGAGTATGACAAATGGTTATCACATTTCATCGGACGTGACCACTTTGTTAGATGTATGTACTATGGGTGACAGGATAAATAAAATTAACACCCGGAATGGGCATAAGAAAACGATCAGTGGGAGGAACCAAGTAAAGAAATAGAAGACGTGGAGTTGCCGTGCCACAAAAGTGGCCTGGCGCAGGACGAGGGTTACAATATGAGGCGCAATAATGTGGCCCTGCGTGCTTCCCGGTTTGAGGGCGCTTGGCCGCCATAGTGGCCTTGCGCAGGACTAGGGTTAAAAAAAAAAAAAAAAATTCTTTGCTCGCTCTAAAAGCTGTGATGATCACATGAAAGTTCAGTCCTTGATTTCTCAAAAGTTGACGGAAGGGAGTCAGAACCCTGTCATTGTAAAGGGGCGAATTGTTATTGATACATTTATCTTCAAGATAAATTGTGGTGTTGTCTACGATGCTTTGCAAAGCATCTCTGACCAGTTTTTCACGGCTGCTGTTTTTTGGCACGGCGGCTGAGCATGGGCGCTGTCAAAGATTTGTTTTTGACACGGCGGCTGAGCATGGGCATTCGCAAAGTTTTTTTGGTTTTTTTTTTTCGACAAGGCCATTGAACATGGGGAATCCTGGGAGAACGATACATATTTATGGCCTTGAAACTTCCGAGGAAATACAAATAGAAACCAAAATTGTGTAGGAACACACGTTTTGTGACGTCAACTGAAACAAATCACTTCCTTACAAAATAACAACAAGGGTAGCTTAAAAGTCAACTTACCGGACAACGCTGGCGTTGTAAGAGACAAAACAAAATAGAGTATCTGTAAAAGCATACTGAAAGGGAAAGGTGCCCTGTACTATTAATTTGTCTATCTAACACAGTCTTAATTCTAGCACGAAGATCTTTGGACGCTTTTGTAAACTAAACAAGAACAGCCGGTACCAGCGGCGTGAAAAAACCTAGTTGTGAGTAGGAACAAAACATGACCGTTTCTAAATGGAGTCAATTCCGTTACGATTTCTTTAAAAAAAAACACTAAGTACTCTAAACCGAGGCGCACACAAGCCTATTTTGATGGGTTGAGTAATTGGATGGTGACGTCACGACACGGTTTCAATTAGATCCAAGTAGTTAGCTGGTGCACGGGGCTTCATTGTAACTAATTGTCGTGACATCACCACCCCCACTAGACAGCGAATCAAGGACGGATAATGTGGCTAGCCTAATTCTGTTCCCCCCCCCCCCCAAAAAAAATATGCATAGAGTGAATAGATCTAGATTATGGTTATTCACGTAGTCTATCCCTCTCTTTCGCCCACCTCCCTCATTACGTTTTCTTGCCTACGCCGCTGAACACAGGATTATTTAGGTCAGTGTGAAATAGAGATAAGGAATACCAGTGCCTTTGCTAAGTTCCGAAGATGATTTTCTCTCAAATTCAAACCTCTATTAGCCCATCACATGTTATGTTTCTCAGCGATTCTGCACGAGTTTTTAAGAACTTGATGACACAATCAATAATTCGCAAAAAACAAAATCCGATTTACATGGTTTATATAGGTCGAGAAACTTGCTTCAGCTCAAGTCGCTAATGGATTCTTCTGTTTATCGAGATTAGTGATCAGATAGTAACGTCACAGAAAAGCAAATTCAAATTCGGAACTGTGCGGCAAGTCCTGATTTGCTTGTGGTAGGGGCGAATTAAAAAAGGCAAAAAAGAAACAATTCGCCCTCGGGATGAAAGAAAGGAGGTTGGGCATGACTGTGTCCACCCACGGTTTCCGCCCAAATAAGGGCCGCGAAGGAAATCCCCCCCCCCCCACCCACCTACTAACAATACCCAATTAAAAAAAAAAAAAAAACGTTTTGTCTTTGCTGATGAATCTTCCTATGATCCCTTTGGACCCAGCCTAATACAGCCCTTATCAGGGCTATATCAACGACCCTTTTGAGAGCTGTGGGAGCAATGTGGAAGAGGAATATCGCGCCAAAATGAAACAGTAAAAGAAAAGAACACATAAATTTTCTTTAAAAAAAAGAAAGTGTATATCCGTACAACATGTTGTATGGATATGGGCAGTGCATATCCGTACAACACGTTTAAAAAAAAGCGCGACTGGTGAAGGTTTGCTGAAACAAAACATGTTGTACGGATATGCGATTCCTAAAAAAAAAATCCAAACTAGGAAACGATGTGAAATTGGATAAACTCTTCTTAGTTTAAAAAAAAATGAAAAGATGTCAAACAGAAGCGACTACTTCGTCCGATGAGTCAAGTGTGTCGGGGTTTCTGAACCATATTGATTACAGTCAGGAGTGCTTGCCTTAAGATACTCTACAGATAACTTGATATGCAGTCTCAAATAACCATCGAGTGAAGTATCTATCTCGTATTGCAAGCGTGTCATTCGGAACTGATAATGGTGTGAAAGGCAAAGGTCATCGTGTGGTATCATAATTGAGAGAAGCACTCAAAAAAAACGACAACAGTATTTAGAAAACAAATTAAGGAACAATTAATTTCTGATGGTGAGTACCCTGCCCTGGAGAACTTGTGTTGTCTTCCCATGGATGTCAATAGACGTTTATCTGTGACGCAATTTGACCTTGACGGCACGCGTAACTTTGTGATTTTTATGCCCAATTGTTACGTCCGCTTCCCTCGAATCTAAGGCTGGAGGCACACCGAATTGAGCCTGTTCTGTGTTGGTTTTCGCGTGAGAGGTGAACTATGGGAGTTAGTGGGACCACTAGTTCTGCCTCACTAATTCGGGCGCCTCAGACCTGGCTTTGGTTACCTGACGGAAAGAGAGAGAGATCTCATTTACTGGGTCAAAACGGACGTGAAACACGACTTGACTCATTGTGTCTCCAGCCTAAGTTTTCCCTTGTTTCGGCGAGGCGCTATGAATCATCAGCCTTCACCTTCACAATCATTCATTTGAGTAGCTGAAAAAAAAAATGTGTCATGTGAAAAGGTGAAAAGTTCATCCTTTGGGAATTTTTATTTTCTTGTTCGCTACCGTCACACATAACAATAAAATCCTCAATAGGAGTATAGCGTATATCTAAGACCGCATGACGTGCAACTAAGGCTATGACAGTAACACCCTATAATTAATATACATATTATATATATATAATGGCTAGGTATATTTGGGCCGAATACGGCCTAAATAGCCCAGGACCCTGGTTCCGGGTTATTTGGGCCGATAGTGCGAGTTTGCAGTTTGCACTGTTCTGGCGTGTTGTTGTTTTTTTTGTTGTTGTTGTTGTTGAAAACACAGAATTTGTGTCCATACAATATTGCCTAAAGGTAGCGTCAATTACCACCACATTTTGCGGTGGCCATTGACGGTACGCCGGTCGCCAATGGCTACCCCAGCCCTCGCCTGATTAGTCAATCTGACTACCGCCCATTGATACAAACTGACCAGACCCTCACGCCCCCAGGTCCATCTGACCATATCAATGCACACTTGAATCGACAATGGACACCGTATTCCGCGGTGGCAATTGACACTCTCATGCCTAAAAAGTAAAATACACTTCCTATATAATATATATATATATATAATTATGTATTATATGTACTTTATAAAAGTGGGACGTGTGGGCAGGAACAGTAGAAATGCGTCTGCGTCTGCGTCTGCGCATGCAAGTGCATTTTTTAAAAGTAAGTATGTGAAGATGAGCAGTGACGTCATTGAGGAATACTTGGAATTTCAGAAAAAAAAAAGTTCCAGAAATAAGATAATTACAAACGTTTTCAATTGCTTCTGGATCCAACAGACCCATGACATAGGGCGAAGGTCAAAGTAAGACCAAGCGCAAACGAGTGATTCTTTAGTCGCTGTGACTGGGTAACTTAAAAAATCACTCGTGTGCCCCGGGGCAAAGTTAAACTAATGACGTCAGATTTTCGTTCGTATTTTTATCTTTTTTTTTTTACCCTCAGGGGAGCTTATCATTGTTTACATGTACAGTGATGGGGTCGCCGAGTGAAATTCGGTGATAAGTGATTAAGACCCCTTATACAAGCAGTTTTTATCTCGAGACGACGTTTGTCAGTGACTGCGCTTACGAAAGTCGTGTACCGCTTTCCTATATTACGTGCGACCCGGAGATAAAGGCGAATAAATGAAAACCAAAAATGTGCGGATGACGCTCAGATTTCATTTGCTTTCGCTATCACTCAGAGACGAGAAACTTCTTTGTTTTTGAATGGTGGGGTGGATGAATCGTGTGATAAGGACCCAAACGTTATAGAAGGACGCCAAAGATCGGCGCAACAGGAAAGTGGGTAGAGAGCTTGCCCTGGGTATGAGGAGTCTCTTGTTCAAATCTCTCTTGTACCAGGATCCAACCTAACTAGCCGGCCAGCATCCTTACGTCAATCCAACGCAGAATTCTTTAAGGTTTTCGTAGGGTTGGTAGGATTACCTTAGGGGCTGGTTTCCTACATCAAACCGACGTCGGCGTGATGTCCTAACCAAAAGATCTACGTAGGAACGATGTCATTTCCTGTGTGCAAACGCGTTGGATTTCTGTTGGGTTTGCTGACTGGGTAGAGAGCTAGCCGCGGGTATGAGAAGTCCCTTGTTCAAATCTCTCTTATCGGGATTCAGTCTAACCACCTCGGGGTCTTCTTTTAAGGCTATCCCCCTCCGATGCTCAGGCAGGGTGCTAATCTAATCACTGAAATTGCCTGTCTGTGCCGAAGACAGTCTGCAAACTCGGACTCATCAAGAACACAGGCGAAAAAATGAAACCATTACATGAATTTAAAAAATCGCTCAAAAAGTTTAGTATCAGAAACAGGAGAAATACAGCAGATATATTCATTTTTTTTACTGTATTGATATTGTTGTGTTTTCATGTGTAAGGAAATGGATACGGAAAAGTCAAAACTCCAACAAACAGTAAAAAGAAAGTATATTTCCATGTATGAGGAAACAACGTTTTCGTGCACATGAAGACATTCCTTCTATTTCCCTACTTTGTCGTTTCCGCTGCCATATTCGTGCATATGAAAACACAGCTTTAATTTCAAGCATACATGCAGCGTTTGACGTCTAGAATCTACCTTAGAGTGACATTTTAGTCGGTGCTAAAAGCCTTGTCATCCCCCCCCCCTGATATTTGGATACGCCTATGATATACTATCATGTTGTCTTCGATCACGTGTTTGGTGACCATAGAATAGGTCACGGAAATGAGCGGTATAAAATGGCCAATGACAATCATTATCGTTCGGGACATCGTCGAATACAAAAACTGGCTATAGTTCAGAGCATTTTTTAAAAAATCATATTGAGTTCTGAACTGTTCTGATCTACAACGTACCCGTGTGAAGTATATGAAGTAAGTTTGTTTGTTTCCTTATTTAGTTGTTGTTGTTGTCGTGGGTGTACATTGTCTTGGCATGCGTAAGATAAATAATGATAGTAATAATAATAATAATATAGTAATAATCTTTCTTTTTTTTTTTTAAATTAGTGGCGGGAGGATTTCACTGTATTGCAATTTTCGTGTTTAGTGTGTGGTGTGTGTGTGTGTAGGTGTGTGTGTGTATGTGCGTTTTGTCAACGCTACAGCCTAAATTACAGTTTCAGAAAGTATAAAGCAAACTGAATTTTCTCAACTCTCAACTAATCTAACATGAACGCGTTTGTGGCGATTTATTATTTTCATTCAAGTTTCTGGTAATTTAAACAAAAACAAAAGTTTCAAAAAAATGTAAAATACAATGATTTTTTGGTGCTCGTTAATGGGCATGCGGAACTGCATTTGACACGCGTTCAATTCGGTGCGTGCAGTTGCCCAGCACTCTCTCACTCAATGAGTGCGCATGTGAGATTTGCAGGATGACTGTGGATTATAGTGGGGAAACTGCCTAGATCAGAGAGGGGGAAGGGTGGGATCGCAGGTTTATCCCCGGGGTCATGCCGGGTAACTCGTATAGTTCAGCAGTAATTTGCAGGGCTTCATTCTAGATCGTGCCTAATTTTTAAAAAAAGAAAAGAAAAAAGTTAAAATAATTGAGAGATAATGAATCAAAAATGTTCTTTGTACACACCTAACATTATGAAACCTTCAGCTCTGTCACAAAGTGCTTTGGTCAAATAATACAACACCCTGGGATTAATATAGGGTCGAATTCACAAAGCATTTTTTTGCTTAGCGAAGTGCTAGATCAAATTATTTGACCAAATTCCTATTCTCGAAGCAATGCCAACCTAATTAGGTCAATAGTCTCAGCAAGATGCTAAAGTGAGTTGCTAAAAGCAATGAAAGGCTACTGCTATTCACAAAGATTGTTTTTCATTTTAGCATCCTGCTAAATTTGAAAGCAAATCGTGTTTTCTTATTCACGAAATGTTTTTAATCTTAGCAACTTGCTAAATCACAGAAAAATGTGTCACATTCTAGCAGCACGTAGAGGCACTGCTAAATGCATTGTTAAGTGTTATTTTGCTTGTGGGGTCATATCTGTACAGATTTATACTTTACACAGAAGACAGTTTACCCACTGATCTTTATGCCACTACGATACTGCTTGAGTTGGGAGTCCTAGTGGTCTTTGACAATGTATAGAACTGACCCCTTCAGTTACAATAATAATAATAATAATAATGTAGGCCATGTGTATAGTGCCCGATCCCAGTGATTGCTCTAGCTATTTTACAGAAAGTCTTGTTATCTCCATCTGCAACTCACCTTCCTTCCCTCCCTCTCTTTGTCTCTCTCTCTCTCTTTTTTTTATCTTTCTTTTTGTCTCTTTCTCTCTCTTTCTTTCTTTCTTTATCTCTTTCTCTCTCTCTCTCTCTCTCTCTCTCTCTATCTATCTATCTTTCTTTTTATCTCTCTCTTTCTTTCTTTATCTCTTTCTTTCTCTCCCTCTCTTTGTCTTTCTTTTTTCTCTCTCTCTCTCTCTTTTTTCTCTCTATCATTCTCTCTCTCTCTCTCTCTCTTTCTTTCTCCCCCCCCCCCTCATATAACATTAAGTGTTTTTTTTTTTCTAATGTTGATCTTGATGATTTCTAAACCGTTTTATTAACCGTTTCATTTTGGTCGGGGAATCCTCTATCCCTTATCATAATCGAATGTATGATGGTGGGAAATTTCGTTCCGTGAACTGCTCCTCCTCCTGTCCATTTGTCATCAGTTTCACGGATCAGCTATAGATTTGTTTTTTAAAGGGGGGGGGGCTGGCAGGAATGGTGGAAAGAGAGGAAAGGTCTTCAAGAGCAACCCACTGACAGTCTGAGGCCGTGGGGGGGGGGGGGAGGAGGGAGGGAGGTATGAGTGGTGGAAAGAGAGGAAAGGTCTTTTCACAAGCGACCCACTGACAGTCTGAGGCCGGGGGGGGGGGGAGGGAGGGAGGTATGAGTGGTGGAAAGAGAGGAAAGGTCTTTTCACAAGCGACCCACTGACAGTCTGAGGCCGTTAGACAGTGAGACAGTCAACAGAGACGTTATGAAAGTTGTGATATCCAACACAAATATTTGACATAATAATATATAATAAAATCTTGGCCTGGCTACTCTTCCATGTGCAAATACATTGTCGTGACACATAACCTACTCTCGCATGCACTTGTCATAATAAATAATTTTTATATTAGACTATTAGTCCCATTGAAATCATTCTCACAATTTGTCGATCACACTCCCATGATAGATAAGTATGATATTATTTAACACATGTATCTGTCGTGATATTTTGGCCTCTTTCTTATCTGCAAAAAATTGCGTCGCCACGACACATCATCACGTGCATAGCCGACTTGTCAAGTGGCTACAGTTAAAGCACTGGCTATAGCAGTGAATTGTTACAGTTGCCAATAATGGTTTTCCTAGGACAAATTAATTATAATCATATTATAATGGAGCTAGCACCAAAACATTGTGGCACTAAGGCTCAAAAACTAAGAAACGCACACAAACCAAATTTGCCATGTTGATTTGGACAAAAAAAAGGCTGTGAGTGACACTTTTTGTTTTTCAAAATAATCTTTGGTTTGATTGCAAATTGACTTAAAACACAAAATAATAAAAGCAAAAAATGGATTTTTCGATAGGCCATTCCAGTACGAACTGTTTCCTGTTTGATACGTTTCCTGTAATCACTAACAACCTGAAAGCAACAGTACCAGTACTCGAGTATTCATATTTTTCGTTGCCTTTCTGTCTGTTCATTAAAAAAAAAATGTATTATCATTTGTGTCATTAATAAAAAAAAATTGAACTCTCTCATATCTGAACAATTGTCAGAGTCACTGGGAAAACATAAAACTGAAGCTAAAAGACCTATAACCTGCGAACTATAAATACTCAGATATTTTTTTTTGTATCAGTTTTAAATTCGGACAAATACAGTTATTGACACATTACTATCAGCTGGAACAAAGACAACAATGGAAGCGCGGCGATTACAATTGCAAAAATTAGCAAAAGTGAAGTTTTTCAGTTGGAAAAGCAAAATGCAGACGTTATAGATTTAATAAATATCTAGATCTAGATAGTTTCGTGTGTGTAGTTTAACCTCAGTAAGAAGCTCAGATCTAGAGAGTAGATTTAAAGCTCTGCAAATTTTCTTCCACGTGTGTGTAGTTTAACCTCAGTAAGAAGCTCAGATCTAGAGTAGAGAGTAGATTTAAAGCTCTGCAAATTTTCTTCCACGAGTTTACCTTTCTTTTTATTGGCTTAGATCTAGCAAATAAAGTACATTGACATTGTGAAAATTAATCGTCTTGGAATGTCCTGAAATAAAATTTGCCTCATCATGCCCTGCTCAAAAAAACGTTCATCGTTAACTAGCAGAACTACTTGACAGTTACGAAAGAGAGAGCAAACTAGAATTGTCAGAGATGTAGGAAATAATGACATTGAGAATGAAACAACTGTAGAAGTAGATCTAGAAGATGCGGATAGAATAGGAGTGGCAACTCAAGCTCATGATGAAACACCGTTACAACCTATCATTAATCAAGCCATTCTGGATGGAGACGATGATGATACAAATCAAATTCAAAGAGAACCTGCTAGAGCACGACGAAGAAAAAAAGGTTATGTTGGGTGTGGACGACAAGTAGACAGTGAAAATTTTGATGAGAACATTCATCGTGTAATACTAGAACAACACAACGGTGGGCAAATGGCTGTCATCTGTGAACATCGTCGTGCGTTACGATGGTCGTCAGAGCGCTCTTCTTTTTGCTGCGGAAATGGAAAAGTTGTGATTGAATTTCCTCCACCACCACCACCAGTTTTGATGACGTATCATAATGTCAACTCACATGTTTATCAAAATATAAGAGCTTATAACAATGCGCTAGCCATGGCAAACATTACAAAGAGTTGGTGTGGCCTTGAACACACCCTTTTTTAGCCATGGGCAATTATACGTCGCTCTGAGTAGAGTTGGAACAAAAGAAAATCTGAGAGTGCATGCACAACAATTTCCTGATCATCCCGGAGTATATACAGACAACATTGTTTACAGTGAGATTCTCCGCAACTGATGTGGTAAGTGATGTTTGTACCTTTTATTATATGACACTAGCTCCTTTATAGGCCTAATATGATTCCAACATGGCTATTTACATCAGATCATTTCTTCACTCCACTATACCTTTTTTTTCATCTTCTCAAAAACAAAAAAACAACAACCAAAAAACCCCACTACATTTTGTACTTAACTTACTCTTTTTCAGGAGATATTTGTGCGGCTTATTATACACTAACATTTTTTTTTTCAGTTCATATATTTGCGTCTTTTTTTTTTTTTTCATTATATGTGGTATTTCGTTATAGCTTTTTAGGTACTCAACTAACAAGTCTTTGTCACCGTGTCCGTTCGTAGAACGGGTATACTTGCTAGTAATATAATAATAATAATAAAGTTCATTTATATGGCGCATAATTATCCAGAGATGCTCTATGCGCTTTACAATACATGCAGAAACAGAACAAATCTCATTCCTAACAACTGACCACACATTATACAAGGCACACACACACACAAACACTATCTCTCCCTCTTCTCTCTCTCTCTCTCTCTCTTTCTCTCTTGCTCTCTCTCTCTCTCTCCTTCACACACACACACAAACACCAATAGGCCTACATATCAGACTATACATCAAAATGTTTTCTGAAGAGATAGGTTTTCATTTCAGATCTAAAAAGTGCCTCGCTTTCTAGGTTTCGAATATTTGGTGGTAAGGAGTTCCATACAGCTGGTGCGCACAATGAAAACAATTATGCCGAGTGAATAATTATTGTGATAATACAGAGGGATACTCTCATCTCATGCTAAAGCCTTTTTTTATAAATGACCAGTGGTGGACCTACATTTTTGAGACCCTGAAGCTTGAACTACTGTGGGATCCCTTCACAACCACCAACAAGGGGGCATCATCCAAAATTCATTCATTAAAAAAAGTTTCTCCGGGATTACGGGCCCTGGAGCTTTAAGTTTCACTAGTTTCCCAGTAGGCCCGCCACTGTTGATGACATGTTATTTATTGGATGTTGATTTCTTGTTTGATTTTTGGTGGGGGGGGGAGGAGGGAGGAGGGTGGGCTTGTGTAGGAATGTTATACATGTATATCCATGGTGTCAGGCGCAAACCAGCCAAGTTCAAAAATGTCATATTACTTTATATCGTACCAATTTATGAAGCCTAGAGTCCTGCATCATAATTATGTAAAAGTAGCTGTTACCATTATCCAGTAGAAATACTCAAAATAAGGGTGTGATCAAACCGGCTAGGTCCATTTCCCATTTGTTTTATCGGCAGTTTTTTGTTTCTCCTGTAAAATTTGCTTATTTCAACTTGGCCGGTTTGCCCCTGACACCATCGATATCTATTTTGGCCTCCAGTGTAATCACGAAAGGCTTTTTTAACTGCTAAGACTTAAATTCTACAAAATATCATATTACACATAGAAAGATGTAAAGGCAGGGTGTTCCTGGGCATAATTATTTTAAAAGGTCTTGGTTTCGCTATATATTTCTAATACTTTCGTGGATTTTGAGCCACAACTGAGCTGAACAGAATAGTGTTCAAACATTTTTAGTCAGAAAGAACAGACAAATTAAAATTAATAATTGATGCATTTTATTCTAGTATAAGTTCAGTGACCGGTATGTAATTTTCAATGAACGTTGGGGACCGGTCAATGGGCCATAAGTTGCCCAAATCTGCTCAAGAGTTGTCAACATAATTATATATTTCTTATTTGTTTCAGAATGGACACCACAAGATCATTACTAGCCATTGCAATTCTGACCACCTTTGCCAGTCAAGTCTTGGCCACGTCATCGGTGATTGTACCACCTGTCAGACAAGAGGGCGATGAAGTGGCAGTTATCTTTGTACCTGGGGCAGGGCTTGAGGGTGAAGCTTATCTCAAAACAGGTGGGATGATAGAAAAGACTGGAAAATGTTGCCTTCGGAATGAAACATTACTTGCGAACTTTTTTTAATCCCATTTGGGAAAAACTGCCTTAGTGTCATTGCAGCCCAGTCACAATTGAAGCAAACACCTGATTGCCACAGTGCAGCGCCGGTCGGCGAGGTTTTTTTTTTAGGAGGGGGGGTGGAGGAGGGAGTGGTAGGGATAAGTTTTTATTTAATTTTGTCCTGCAACGTGCACACTGGCCCTCTGAGTTTTTCGTCCTTATCCGAGAAGACTAGGTGCTCGATCCTACCTACCATAGAATCAGGGACAGGAGAATGTGAGAAAAATCCCAAAATTACAACATGCCTGCACCGACCGGGATTTGAACGAAAACAAGATTTTCAAGTAAATGTGATGAAGCTTTGTTGATTTAGATTATGTCGTTATTGACTATTCCTGACTGGGATTTTAGAGAGACGCTGCTTAGCCTATGCACGCTATAGCATGCGATATTTTAAACGGTGAAAGACATTTGAAGTTTGGCATTTTCGAGCATAATCCATTTCCTGGAATTTAAGCATGTGCAAGGCAACCTTTAATCAGGTTTCTTCACTGTGCCTCTTGTACAATTTCAAAATCAGAGTTGGATGGAGAGCAACATAGGGTCACGTAATCCATCTTTCTTATCATCTGTATTTTAAATTCAATTTTGATTTTAGTACGGTTTCGCTGTCAATACGTTGGTTTTAATTATAAATTGGTCCCGGCCAGTGTGGAGAAGAAATGATTTTTGTTCCATTGTGCAATATATTTCGGGACATTACATTTTCAGCCTGGCTGAAATATAGCGAATACTGGATGTAAATACAAAGGGGCTCTTATCTTTAGTCAGTAATATCTCTAGAACTATTTATCTGTGTGTGGATGAATGAACAGCCTTTAAATAATTAACGCCGGCCGATGATGCTGTTTCCCGTCTCTTGGAGTTGTGGCTCCCATTGTCTGAGAGAGTTTAGCTAGTAGAAAGAATAAAATGAGCCATTATTTTTTTTAATTTGAGAGCCCTGTGCTGACTGCAACAAAACTACTGTAAAAGACCAGAGACCGTCAGTTGAAAGAAATCATGAAGAAAATAAAATCTGCTCAGCACATTTAAACCAAGGGTCCTCAACCTGGGGTAAATTTGTAAATTTGGTGATTCTCGACTTGTACCATTTGCTTATTATTAATGCCGATATCTGTTCATCATTAGCCGTTCATGAATGAGTGAAATAACATTGTAATTTGCTATTATTTTTGTTATTTGAAAGTATTTAAAATTCCCCTTTGTCAGTTGCTATGTTTTTGCATTAGTGTAAAGTCAAATTACTGAACAAATCGGGGGGGGGGGGGGGGGGGGTAAATCTACTTTCCAAAAGTTGCCAAGTTAAAGTGGATGAAAAGGGCTGGGAAACCATGGTTTGAGTTCTATCGAGCCGAAAATGATATTTAAGAATGTTTCAAAACCATGCAGTTGGTAGAGTTTGACGTGTGTAGAGCTGGGTTGTCTTTAGCTTGTTTTGTGTCCATTAATTATTTATGTTTCTGAATCTCTAACAACTTGGGTCAAATTTGTTTCCCCCATAGCTGTTGCCATGCAAGCGGCAAGTTCCTTACGTCTGTGGGTAGCTCTGACCACTGGCTACTCCTTCACGGTCAATCCATTAGAACTTCCTTCAGCAATAAATGACGCCATCAACAAACTCAAGCAAGCTGGCATGAAAAGTGACAAGTTCGTGGGCGTGGCTCACAGTTTAGGAGGTAGGCCTATTTCTATATCGTCACGCTCGTTACCAAATTGTCCCAACTCATTTTTCGTCACTTCACAGGAGAGACTAAAGTGAAGAACTACTTCACGGTAAGTGGCCAGAAGTTTGATCTAGACAATTCGTAGTGCTGAAAAACTATTAGGCTCACCACAGCTCATTGTTTATTCTGTCTCCATTCTCAGGAAAACTGGAGATCTTTTAGCATGTAGAAGAGATATAATATAAAACTGCACACTTTGACACTTGTTCAAAATGCATTGTAGCACTTATCTAGCTGTTTCACAATTCCCATTTGTTCCAACTCCTATATCATAATACTAACGCCGCAAATGATTAGCGCTGAATTTCTCAGTTGCACCAAAAAGTGTCTATACTGTTTGTATACATAGTATTAACTTTCATGTTACAGAAGTTAGAGTCACGATTCCAAGGCATCAACAAGCTTGTGTCATTGTGCCTGGCAGTAATCTGTTACTATGTACATTTAGAAAATCCCAAATTGGCATGTTTAATTTTCCATCTTCCATTCAGTCTTTTTTTTTTCCTCTTTGGAACTCAAACCCGTCTCCATTGAGATCCACCGATCCAAATTGTCATTAATTTCTAACCCCAACAATTCTTGTGTAACACTAACTAACAGGTGTGTTCCTGGCGCCGTACGCCAAGACCTCAGATCTCAAGGCTGTCGTCCTCATGGGCTCCTACATCAACAGAAACGACGCTCTACATGACTACCCTCTCCCTCTCCTAACTTTGTCTGCCGAGTTAGATGGACAGGCCAGAATCACTCGAATTGCAGTAGAGTTTGCGTAAGTGGAAAATCAGGAACAATTTTGTATGTTGGGCTTTCAGTTTTAATTTCATAATTTTATGGCAGGGGTGGTCAAACCGTGGCTCGTGAGCGACATGAGGCTGTTTGACCTTCCATATGGCACTCGTGGAAATATTTTGGCTGAACTTTTTTTGTGTGTGTTTTTTTTTTTAAACATTTGGTATATATATGTACATTATGTCTACTTTGTGATTACTTAAACTAGATCTAGATCTAATACAAAGTAACACGTTAAAATACTGCACACATGAATAAATATTGTTGCATTCACTATTTCTGCACACATGAGTAAATATTGTTGTATTCACGTATTTCTTAATGTCTATGTAAGATTTTTGTAACAAAATGTTTATGTAACAGTAAAAACGTAGGTGTAAATTTTTGTCGATAATATAAGACATTGTCTTGTGGCTCTCAAACGTCTGAAGTTTAACGTATGTGGCTCTTGCATTAAGCAATTTTGGCCACCCCTGCTTTATGATGTAAATTTATATTTCAGTCAGCAAATGACACTGTCCCAACCAACCCTGTTAAAATGTGTCCAAAAACACAAAAAAGTTGTATGTTGCAAATCCCTGCATTAGAAAACAATGTAAGAAATGAGGGGACATGTTGGTCTAGAGGCAAGGTGCTCGCCCCTCATGCCAAAGGTGCCGGGTTTGAATCTCGATCGGTGCAGGCATGCTGGAATTTTGGGATTTTTCTCATGTTTTCCTGTTACTGATCCTATGGTACGTAGGTGTCCATGGTTGCCATTCAGTGCAGTATTTTGTCCATCTATTGTCATCCATCTTTCCCACATGTCCGGCCAATTCCACTTTATGGAATGACATAAATACATAATAAAATTAGGAGTGGGAGAACCACTTTCCTGACAAAACCTCGAAATTAACAAAATGTCACATACAACAGAATGGCAAATACCCCTTGATATTTTGCATTACAATTCTCTTTTCACTTTTGATTTCAGGAAACTACTGAAGGACATGAAGAAATCACCAGATGCAATTTATAAAACACCAGTCATCAACATGAAAGGCTCATCTCACGCGCAGTTTGCCTCGGGGGTCATGCCAGATGCCGTGAAAAAATTAGATCTGCAACCGGAAGTGTCGGAAACTGTGGCTCATCAGATGATTGGTCGAAACGTGGACATCTTTTTGACTGCGAATTTCGGGACAGACCAGGAGTTAGTAGACCTTGCTAAGACAGGATTGGCTGAGGCCCATAGTAATTCTTCAGTGAGATTTCAGGTATGAGAGTTTTTGACTAGGAGCTCGGATTTGAGTTTGCATGTCAGCCTAATGACGGCCACTTTGTGCCATTTGTAGTCTTTTTGGGGTACTTTATTTGTCCCCGTTATTCAGAGCTTCATCAATTTAAATAGAATTAATTAGTTCCGTATAAACTTGATTACATTGGTAAAATTCTGGAAAATTGTTTTGTATAGATCTGAAAAGAATTTTGTATGAGGTCAAGTAACATGGTAATACCAGAGATACTAGCAAAATAACGAGCTTCCATGCATTTGGCAGACGGGCGTGCTTTTGTGCTGCTAACGAAGCAAGAACTGGCAGATCAGTAACATATCCTGTTTTGCTTCCATTCTAGACATTTCCTGATGAAATCTTTTCTTGTTCAATTGTTGTTGTTTTTTTTTCACTTGAAAAAGGCGAAATCCGAAAATTTTGTGTATTTTCTGTCTTCTCTTTAGTTTGCTTTGATCGTTTTGGGTTTTATTTCTCACGCAGGGTTTCGCTACATACAACGTTTTCTTTTTGCCTGATTTTGACATAGAAAAATAGTGGGTCCTTTGTTAGAAGGAGCGGGATCAACATCGACGTTCTGGAAATCTGGCTGTTTGATTTATTTGAAATTTTCTGGGTTTTTATTCCCCACGTTAAACTTAATGGAAATGCTTTTTTTATTTGTTAGACTGGAACCTGATTTTGAGTTTGGGGTTTACATAATCAATTTTAAATTTGTATTACAAGTAGAGGACCAGCGACTTCAAGGGCCAACGGTCAAAATTGGATTTCTACTCACTGTTGATCTCTTGGTCTTGTTTTGATGGGAACTGCTTTCTCCCTCTCCCCAACATGCGACTAAATCGTGAGGAGTAGCCGTGCGTTGATTAGCTGTTATTTTTTGGTATCGCAGTTTGTGGTGGCCATTGACAATATTTTGATCGCCAATGGCTACCTCTGCCCCTTTTCGCCTGATTAGTCAATCTGACTACCGCCAATTGATACAAACTGACTAGATCCTCATGCCCCCAGGTCCATCTGACTATTCCAAATGCACATTTGAATCGACAATGGACACATCGTATTCCGCGATGGCAGTTGTAACAGCAAATCAACACCTGGCTGCTCCTCACGATTTAGTCACAAGTCTCTCCCCACCTCTCTCTTTTTTAATCCATTCTATCCCTATCTAATCACTGAACGCCTGTCAAATACAAGCACTTGGCATATCAAAGAGAGCCAAAAAATTGATCATTGTATTTTTACCAACGTGACATCATTTTTAAAAGATTGTTTGAAACCTCAAAGAACACAACGGTTCTAAAAAAAACCAAGTGGATTAGATTATTTGACACTTAATAAAATTAAATTCATGATTTTTGAAACTGTCATTTAGGCTGCAGCGTTGGGCACAAATAAAAAGTGGCAAATTGCACTACAATGAAATATTATAAAAACCACAGAAAAACTGTGAGGTCGCAAATTCTTTCGACAGATAATATTGGCATTTTCTGTCTTCCCTTTTTCTTTGCATTTTATTGCATGAGTTAGGTATTATTTCTTACGCGAGGCTTCGCTACATACAACTGTTTCTTTTTGCCAGTGTAAAAGTTGTTGACTTTACAATAAAATACATCCGCCACTAATTTTTTTTTTAATCATGAGATTTGTGTTCTTTTTTTTTAGCCACTGCTGGATGTGAAGGATATAGAATTCAACGGTACAACATCACCATGGGCTGTCGTGGCCCAGAGAGAAATTGCTCGATCATTCCAGAACAGAACAAAGGTATTGTACTCATATCTAAGATAGGCACAAAAGTACCAAATTCGCTGACACTAGCATGAAACCGCTTAGGTTTATTTGCATAATCACATCATGAAGAACTGCTTTTTTGCGGGGGGGGGGGGGGGGGGGGGTCAAATATTGTATGAGTACTTTGGGGGAACTTTACATTTTTCTCAGTTGATTTGGGGGAGGGGTTCAATATGAAAGTTTCAAATATTAAATACATACTGTAGCTAAAAATTGCACTTTAAGACAAGACATACATAATAATACATGTGTAATAATAATAATACACAACATTTTTATAGCACTTCATCCCATTAACAACCAGGCTCTAAGCACTTTACAACATTATCTCATATAATCACACACACAATAGGATAAAACAAAAAATGGACATTTTTCTTTGATAATCTTTCTGTTTATCTAAAGATCTCATGAACTTTTTAATGGAAAACACGTACGTTTACAGTGCATATTTGAACTTTTTACTGCAAAGAAAACAGGCCAAAACCCGGAGATTTTAATGTCAATTGGAACTCCGTAGTGGAAAAACGTAGATTTACACGTTTATTAGAACTTTTTACTGAAAAAAAAAGAAGAAAAAAAACCAACCTAGACTGTCCATTAGAACTACTCACTGAAAAAACGGGAGATTTACATTCTATCAGACCGTTTTTTTTTGCTTGAAAAACACAGATTTACATGTCTATTAGAACTTTTCATTGAAAAAAAGAAGCGCAATGTAATTTACATGTTCATCAGAACTTTTTACTGGAGAAACGTTGGTTTTCATGTCTGTTTGAACTTTTTACTTGTAAAACGTAGATTTACATATCTAGATTAGAACTTTTTTCTTTAAAAACATAGATTTACATGCCCATTATGGCGTTCTATTAACAGGTCACAAATACCATCAAGCAAGGCACTGACTTCACTCTATCCAAGCCTGAAATGCACAAAATTGGTGACACTGTCAACATTGCAGTCACGTCCACGCTGCATTTCCCCATCAATCCACTGGACATTTCCACCACTCTGGAAAGTGCCAATGAAATCGATGTCAAGATGAAGTCATACGCGGCCATTCTTCAGATTCTGAATGTGCCACCAACAAAAAATAGCTCCAGCTCGTGCGTAGACGTGAACCAGGTGAGCCTTTTATCATGACCACTTAGTTATTTGCTCAAGTGCCCTCCTGCCTAATTAGGATGAACATTGATCCAATCCATCCATCCAGCCGTCTTTCCATCCATCTATCCATCCATCCGGTTGTCTATGCATCCATCCTTCCATCCATCTAACCATCTATCTGTTCGTCCGTCCGTCCATCTGTCAGTCTGTCCGTCCATCCATCCGTTCATTCATCTGTCTGTCCATCCATCCATCCATGCGTTCGTCCATCCATCCGTCCATCTACCTATCCATCCATCCATCCATCCATCCCATCCCATCCATCCATCCATCCATCTATCCGTCTCATGGTCGGACTCTATCTGCATACCTCACCACCAGCACAAAAAATGTTCCTTCTTTCTTTCCCAGAAAGCAGTTGACATAGCTCTCAAACACGCCACGCCAGAGTCAAGACAACGCTATCTCGAGAGAGGTAGACCCATCACATTTAAGGAGGACATTGTCTACGGCACGGGCATTCAGTGGGTGGAATCCTCGCTGGGTCTGGGCGAAGATGACGCCGGGCTGCACGTACAATCCATTGCCCTCGAAGTTTCAGTGGACAGCCCATTGAGTCCCGGAGAGTATTACTGCAAACTGCTCACACCTTACAGAGCTATGGAGTGGATACATGTAGATTCTCTTCGCAAACACAAAGCCTAGTGCTATGTCTTCTGTAGAGTGATAGATGTTGGAATCATTGAAGACCAGAGAACAATACCACGATTAAATCATAAGAAAATGATTTTGGGGGAAAGGAAAAAAAACTTTTCAATTTGGCCAGTGTCCACACGTATTGGGAATTTTATGTACACATAGCTAAGTTCCCTGTGGGGTCTCAGCAAGGTAGGTCTCGAGGCAAAGTCAGAATCTGGCAAAAAGAAAAGGTTGTACATTGCACAGTCTTGCGTAAGAAATAATTATAGAAATGATACAAATTTTGTTTTTCCTGATGAAGATACAGTGACTGAAAGTTTGATTTGTCTTTCGTTCTCCTACGCATCGTATTGTGTCCTTTCTGTACTATTTCTCACAAGAGGCTTTGCAACATACATGTACAACGTTTTCCTTTTGCCTCCTTCTAACATTATTAATACTTGGTTCTGTCCAAGCGCTTTCCTGTCATACCAACAGTGTTATTTTTTGAAACTTGTGACTTGGCTTGGGTGTTGTTCTCAGGTCTTCTTGCAGTCTGGCTTCATGAGGCTTTCTGTGCCAGGCCAAGACTACGACCAAAGTAAACATTGTCTAGTACTTGAATAAGAGTTCAGGTGTTTCGGTGTGGAATTCACCATAGCTCAATTCATAGATAAGGATCTCTTCATCAGTTCACTGGTGATTCAAAATGTTTTCATAAGTATTTACCCAGCCAGCAAACCCTATGTAAGATTGACATCAGGCTTGCACATAAGAGCAACATTGTTCCTATGTCGACCCCCTGGGTACGACACTGCGCAGATGTTGGTTTGATGAAGGGAACCCGTCCCTTCAATAATCCTATACCAACACGATATAAATCCGATACAAATCTACATCTGATTGACAATGGGATGCTGGCTGGGTATATTACAGGGATGGCCAAACTTACTTAATATAAGAGCCGTGTACGATAAACTTCAGATGTTCAAGAGCCAGAAGATAGGAACAAAATTTACACACACGTTTTTATTGTTACATACACATTTTGTGACAAAAATGTTACATAAATGATAACAAATACGTGTATGTAACAATATCTCATAGGTGCAGTTTTTTCAAATGTTAATTTGCATTAATTTCAGTAATCACAAAGTACACATATGTACCAAAAGTTTATAAAAAAAAAAAGCTCAGCCAACAAATTTTCACGTGCCGCATATATTGAAGGTCAAAGCGCTGCACCTGGCTCGCGATCAGCGGTTTGGCCACCCCCGGTATGTTATATTATTTTGTTTATGTTATTTTATTGTAATGTATTTGTTATATATCCATATATAATCAAGGGAAATTATGCATACATGTAATTTACTTAGTTACTGCCCTTGGTTAGACCTACACTTAATTACGTAGTAAGGGAAATAATTTACCTCTTATGCGTTGTGTGATTAATTAACACCACCACTTTACTTACATTACTTTTCATGTTGCATTACTCTCAGTGAGTTGGTAATACATTAGGTCACCAGTATTTTTGTTTCATTTCAAACTGACCCTGCAGTTCTGGGCTCTGTCAGATTTCCCGAGTGTAAAATAGGGTTCATGAACACATGAACGAGATAATCTGGCAATGCAAACTATTGTTGCCATTATATTTGCAATATGTTTTCTGTAAATTGTACATAATTATATCATTGTTTACACTGTAATTCACATCTAACGCCCTATCATATTAAAAGATCAGTATTTTAGCGTTTCTTTGTGCTTGTTGTAGCAACGTTTATGTGCGTCTTCCATTTTTCAATTGCTTCACACTGAAATATTAAAATTGCAATACGATGTGTTGCCACGTGTTACCAATACTTATACATGTTATTTATGTATTTAGGGTTGCATGGTAAACTGTCGTAACTTGGTTTTTAGAATTTTTTTAGGAAAAGCAAAAACTCTGAATAACTTTATCAGATTTATACTTAACGCAGTTTAAAAAAAACATTTCTTAACCCATAATTGTCAGAATTTAACCTGTCAACATATAACACTACTTGCGGTCTGCAAGTACCATAACCAATATCTCAATTTTTGAAATACATTGAGCTACGAAAGTTTACCATGCAGCCCTTGAAATATATCTGGGTAGTTTTAAAAATATGAATTTGGCAAAGGGTGGAGAAGGAGATGTTTCAATTCTGTGTGTGCCAATTGCCGATGAATTGGTACTTCCACTGGTCAATCACCGATATATCGGTGCACAAGAATGCTAGGCTATTTTGTTTTTTGAAGAAAGAAAGTCGACTTTCTATTCATAAATGCTGTCGTAATTAGTCTTCATTCAGCTCCCCCACTATTTTCTTCCTGTATTGGCAAACGTAGAAAAATACATGGTACACAAAGAGTTAAGTTGGTGACTGACCAATCAGGCATCAGGCCAGACTTTGTCTGTTGTCTACTTCTGTCATCTTCTTCCAGAAGGCCTGGAATTTGCTGCCCAGAAAGCTGAGAGAAATTTTTAAGGAAATGTTTAACTAAGAATTGCCTGAAAACACACCTTTTTAATTGATAGAATGCAACCGCAGCTGTGTCTGGCCATTGTCCCATGTTTAGTATGTTCTTTATATCGGTGAATTGAACGTGACTTGAAGAATGACTAAAGTGCTAAGAGCTTGCATTTGATTGGATGACACTCTACAAATATTATTTATTATTATTAATATCATCTTTAAAAACCAAACACAATTGAATAACGCCGGACTGAAACAAAACTGTAGAAACTCCAATGTCATCATCAAAAACCTAAACACCAAACTCAAACCAAAGAAACGACATGAAAATAAAACAAATTTTAAAAGTAGATGAAGAAACAATATTCCAATCAGTGGCTTTCAAACATATGTTTTTATTACACGTTGTGTCATTTTGCATACATTTACAATGATATCAAAAAAATAATTTGTCAAAAACAAAACAAAAAATTTAATTTGGGCATGAAAAAACAAGATACATAATTATATTGCATATTAATAATATTGCATATCTCTATTTCTTTGACAAGACAAACAAGCTAATAGTTTGCTGCATCTTCACTGTAAAAATCTACGATTCGGAAAAACTTCATATATCGTCGGTGTAATTCTCCAACCATCCGACTGCTTTTTCCAAAATTTTACAGTAGAGCTAAAAAAAACTATTTATTTCCTTCACTGGACAGAATTGGGTCATTTTTTAACACATTAATTTAGAGTGATTTCCCTTGGCCACAGTGGTCCAATTCTTTGTTGGAAGCGCATATCCGTACAACATGTTGTACAGACATGGACAGTGCATGTCCATACAATGCACACAATTCGATGACGTAGAACACACATTAGAATACTATATTACTGACCTTGTTAATTTGCATAGTTTTTAAAAATATGAATCGGTTTAGTAGCAAAAACAATCCGACTTCTGCTCGGAGATTGCGTGATCTGCGCTAATTATATACCTGAGTGTTCGTCGATCACCAATGGCTATCCCAACCCCTTTTCGCCTGATTACTCAACCTGACTACCGCCCATTGATACAAACTGACTAGAACCTCACGCCCCCAGGTCCATCTGACTATTCCATGTGTTGACACTTTAAATTCGTGAACACCATACCAAGTTTTGTTTCAGCAAACCTTCACCAGTCGCGCTTTTTGGTAAACATGTTGTACGGATATGCACTGTTCATATACACTTCCTTCTTTGTTAGGAGATGTAATACATGTTGCAGATTCATTTTGGAACAAGAAAGATTGATCCACAAAAAGTGACTTTAGATGATTAGAGAATTACACCGATGATATTCGTAAATTAATTTGTGGTCCCCTTTATAATTTACTGCAGCTTTTCAATCCTGACTCTGGCTATGGAGATTCTAATCTACTCAGTGAGCTGAAATCAATGAAATGATGAAATTTACAATGAATTACATTACATGAAAAGCTTTGCAAAGAGATTCTCACATACTCATTTAATTACTACATTATATGGAAACCAGTGATTACAAACCTTGAGAAGGAGAAATAAACTTATATGTTATCAGTGGAATGTATTGATCAAGGGCTATAGGGTTACACTTATGAAATAACATCTTAGAAATTACCATATAGATTAAAATATGTTCATTTTTTTTACATATATTTTCACATCATATCACTCAAACTTGTCTGTACATATTTAAATATCCTCTTTTCGTCTTAATCATTCATCCATCCCATATTTCATACTTGGATTCCCCTGTCAGGTACTCAATCATGCCATTGTTCATTGAAACCTTTTTATTCGTTCACTCCTACAAACATCAACATAATCACATAATGTATCTGCATAGAATGTAAACATAGGATATGGTCAGTGGAAAGTTGCTTATGCTGCTCTGGTAAATTCTGTCCATTTGAAACTGAAACAAACATCTTTCTGTCTTTTCTTGATAGCAAAAATTTAGTCCATTTGCATCTTACTAGAGAGTCAATCTTGCACAAAACCTGAGACATTTGTATGCACTCAAGGCTGTTCACATGATACAATGTTTAACCAAACATCAAAATGACCTTATTCATCACAAGTACTTCTACTTCATCCTAATCCCTCCCTGTCAGCATTCCTACGTCAATCCAATGCAGACTTGTATAGGAGTTTCGTTAATTGGTATTTTATCATGGGGGCAGATTCCCTACATCAAACTGACAGAGACCCGATGATGTCATTACCAGAGCGGATCTACATATGAAATATAATGTCATTCCTATGAGTAAACTTGACCTTAGGCCTACGCACTGGTGACTGGGTGCTAAACCTTATTCATTTATTCTAAAATAATATATGTTTGTAACTATCACCAATTATTTCACCAATTACTAACTTTGCAAATCAGACTAGATTTCCACTTGTGACCTGAAATGGCTACTACAGGAATTTAGCTACGGTATCAACCTCACGTCATTATTACAAATGATAAGAATTTGAGGCAGTGATGAAGAAAGAAAAAAAAGCAAAATTTGCAGATCTTCAAGAATCTCTCCATCCAACACTCCATACAGGCAACACTCAAATTCAAGTCAGTTCGCCAGTTTCCAAGTCTGCATTCCTACATCATTCTGACGGAACTGTATAGGGTTTCTGTTGGGTTAGCAGGATTACCTTAGGCATGGATTTCCCACACCAAACCCACAGAGGCATGACGTCGTGACCAGTGAATCTACATAGGAACAATGTCATTCCTACGAGTGAATTTGAGGTCAATCCTACATGTCTGATTCCCAGTCAGCAACCCTCTGGAAATCCCAACAGGTAGGTTTGACATCTAATTTGCACAGGAATGGCATCGTTCCTACATAGATCCGCTGGTTACAACTTTGTGCTAACATTGGTTGGATATAGCGGACTTGCCCCTGTGGTAATCCTACCAATTCTGCAGAAATCTACATAGGGTTGCTGTCTGGGGCAGGGTTATTGGCTGGAAACACTTTGTTTAAATGGACTTCTAAAAAAGGGCTATACTTGGTAAGGATTAATTTCACCCTTCTATTTATTTACTAAAATCTCAGCCTTCTAAGAATAATTTTCTTGTGTTGAACTGAAATAAACAGTGAAGCTCTGATCATTTTGATAGTTGAATCTGCAATTGTTCCATAATTATTGCGAATGATGGAAGAGTTCATTCCAATATCTCAGTCTGATCTCAGACTATGCTGACTTTTGCATACAATGTAAGGGAAACAACCCCAACAATTCAAGCTTGTTAAAATCAGATCTTCTGTGAAGTTGTAATACAAAAGACATTTATATCATCGTTGGGTATTTTCCATATTGTTTTATGTGCATATTTGCCTTTTTCAGAAAATGAGGATTGACAGTGTGAAGAGTTGTGTAAAATCAGAATCAAAACGCATAAAACATTACATCACAAACATATATCTCGAAAAGTTTTTAACAGTTGGAATGACGTTTACACATAACAAAATTAGGAATGAGAGAACCACTTTCATGACAAAACCTCAAAATCGGCAAAATGTCACAACGACAATATGGCAAATACCCCTCGATATCATCTGGTTTCACCTGCTGGTCTAGCCTTCGCTGGATGTGACCAATATTTAAAACAATACTTTATTTTACTTTGCCGATCCAGTGCCCATCTGAACCTGAGCCCTTTGGCCTGCTCATATGGCAGAGAATTGGCAGGTTTTCAGTAATTGTATTTTGTCTGCATAGAGGGTTTTCCCGACATCTGGTGAGGTGGGTAGAGGGGTACTTTACAGATCACCTGAGCAGGCAATTGCACAGTGGACGAGCAGGAGGATGTGTCTGGTCGAATTTTGATTTCGATGTGGTCTTTGCGACAATAACTAAATTTTCCATCTCTATTCAGCTGTGGAGTTTTGGTTTGCGTATTCTGACACTGTCAAGATTCAAATTTCCGTTCCGGAGCAAAAAAATCTATATTTGTATAGTTTTGTCTTTAGTAAACAAACTCAAAGTTTTCTGGCATACAGATCTGTGGGATAGAGAAAAAAATAAAATTAGTGAAGGTGAATAAATATCAATTTCGATACAGAAATTTATGTCCAGTATCTTTCAGGGTCTCTCATCTTGTTCTTAGTTATGAAAATAATTATATAACAAGGCCTCTTCATTACTGAGTCCTATTTATCTTCCTACAATTTATGTGGCGACTGAGAAAGACGACATGCCTGCTCCAGTTGTAACTGGGTTGCAATGACACTAAGGCAAATTTCCCAAATGGGATTAAAGAAGTGTAGAAAGTACAAAATACAACCAATAATCATGAAGAAATATGTCCATTTGCTCATTCTCGATGAAGAAGGATCAAGATGACTAATGAACTATTCTTTGAAGATCCTATGCATATATTTGGTTATATTAAGACTTGAGCATGCTCTTGTCCTAGGTCCTGGGCCAGACAGCATGAAGCAGAGAGAGAAATTCGTATAGGTACACTTTCCATTGTGTATAATAACAATAATAATCATAATAATAATAAATATATATCTATTAAACACCTTCTCACCTAGGTCTCAAAACAGTTCACAAATTTTTACTTTTCACATAAAACACAAATACATTTAAAAGAAAAAAAAAGATTCGTCCGCTTCGTGCAACAACTGTCAAGTGTACGGGCTGTCAAAGGATAATAATGACTCACCTCATTGCAAATGTTGGAGTCTTGGCAGTGAACAAAATAAATAGCTGGTAAGCTCCAGACATGTGTGCATAACATTTGTGGCCTGAACAAACAATGTATGTGTCAGTGGCCTGATGGGTGAACTCCCCTGGACCTGAAAACAAAATCAAATTTAACAAACAGTTACCTGGGCATCCTGACTTGTGGAGATCACTTCATCATCCATTTCATGTAATATTAACTCATTCCTGCGGTAAATTCTGTGGATGTGGACTGAAACTCTCAACACCATCCAGTTTAAAATTTAGTCATAGTTAAAAAATGTTTTTTCTTTCACTCAATATAAACACAAGACATAATACATTAGACATTAAGGTAAAGGAAAATCAATGAATCAGGATGGGATTCAATAGTTTGAGAAGTTGGTTTACATATTATTACTGTTGGAAAATGGTGTCCACTCAAGCTGGATATTCTGCTTTCAGTAGCGAAGCAAAAATCTACAAGCTGAATACATGTATTTGGTTGACCGTAGCAAATGAGTTAACAATACAGTAAATTTACTTAGAGCGCTTTTCAAGGTGCTTTACAGGGAGAAAAAGAAAATAATAATCCACTCTCATAATTATATATACATGTTTATAAATACAGCTGCACAAACACATGATTGGATTCACACACAGAGAGACACAACACACACCCAATTTATTAGGCATGACACAGAAATTCCAACAACAGTCAAAATGTACTGGAGTATCCATGATTTTGGTGATCTTGGGCTACAGCTACCTTATCACTGCTGATGGTGAGCTCTAAATATATTCACACAAAATGATATGTGAGTGTGCACGAGAAAACCCACAATAAGTCGGCAACAAGACATTCTGAGTTCTGTACATGTAATAAAAGACAAGACATTTCTGTTAAATTGAAGTCCTCTCAACAGTTTAAATTCGACTTTCGTTTTCTTTCTTTTCATCCAGATTCATGACATTTTCTTTTCTTGTGTCCCCAGCCAGCATCGTTACGTCAATCCAATGTAGATTTCTGTAGGACTGGTAGGATTACCATCAGGACGGGTTCCCAACATCAAACCGACGTCAGTGTGATGCTGTAACCAGCAAATCTACATAGGAATGATGTCATTCCTAAGTGCAAACTTCACATCAGTTCTATGAGTCGGATTTCCATAGGGTTGTTGGCTGGACGGTCATTAGCAACTCGTCCCCTTAGAACAACAAGGTTCTAACTCCCTTCTGACCACAGATTAATAAATTAACCAGACTGGAAACACGAGCTTAGGGCTGTGTGGTTTTTAAGGAATTTCCCGAGCGGCGGCCGTATAATCAACATGGCCGCCGCTCGGGAAATTCCGATTCTAGTTCTATCTGCAGTAGAAATTTCTTTTTATTTGTCAAGATTGATTGTACACGCTCTGTTTTCTGTGTGTGTGTGTGTGTGGTTTATTTTTTCTCTCTCTCTCTGTCTCTATGTTTTCTCTCTCTCTCTGTTTTTTTTTCTCTCTCTCTCTTTACATGTTAATGTATTAAAAAAAGAACGACTCTGAAATTGCTAGTTGTGGATCCTAGTTAGACAATTAGTCTCACAGAATTAAAATGAGACATGAAACAAAAAATGACACTAGAGTTATAATATGAAATACGGTGTACATTTTTAAACGATTGTGGGTCATAACTCCATGCAAGTCTTGAACACATGTACTCTACAAATAGTCGTGATTGAATTATGTACTGTTACATATACATGTGTGTATTTTTTACTTGCATATGTCAAAGTCTGGGTGACTATCATAACTCACTTTTTACAAATTCTTCTGGACAAGTGACAAAAACTAACTGAATAACTCTCTTTATCAGATATAATTTGTTATTAAACCCTCAGTTTTCAAAATTTAATCCCCAAAATATAACATAACCTGCAGGTCATCAAAGACTATCAATGTCCCAATACATCAATTTAAAAAATAAATAAATCTTGAGTTACGATAGTCGGCCATGTGGCCCTTGATATGTTTATTATGAACATATTTTACCATGTACATGTTTGCATTACTAGAACTGTAGTGAAAATGAGTCAAAACCCACTATGATTTCTGTTTAATTTCTCACTCTTTTTTTTTTTTTGTTGCTCCCCACAGATTTGTTTCCAGTTGGTAGATATCCTAATTCAGCAACATCTCCTGCCTGTGTTCTCTGACCTGACCAATGCTGTGGATATCCTTATCACAGCTGAAGCTGCCATGCTGCAGGTAAAGTGGCTTGATTCCTTCACGCTGTTGTGGTTACCTAAATATGAATAAACAGTTTCAACCCTTCGTCTACTGGCAATTTGAAAACTAGATTTTGTCAGTTTTCGTTTTTATTAAGGTCCACTCATTTCAGGTACTTTAAAGGCTAAGTATGATTCTAAATCAGGATATTGATCTATGTACAAAAGGTAGTAATTGAGAACCAATACGTATACTTCAGAGAGCAGTTAAATACTTCATAGCACGCTGTTTCAGTACTCAAAGGGTTAAAAAAAACACCTTTGGAGCAGTGCAGGGCACATGGAACAAAGTAAAGGGTGATTACTCAAAATAAACATAAATTTCCTTGTTTTTAAAAAATTATTTATAACTTTACAATATAAATTTGGAAACATTTGATAGGAAATAAGAACACGTAATGATCATTCATTCTCTCTTTTTCTTAAATAAAATACAAAAAAAATAAAATATCGCGAATAAAAATAAGGTGGTAATAGAGATTAAGATGAAAAACGTTATACCTGAACGTGTAAATAAAAAACAAGAAGTGGTCGAAATTCTCTTAACTGCGGTCAAGGGGAAATAACCAAATTTAAATTATAAAGAAGGAAATTTTTACATACGGTGTAAGGGAAACAACCCCAACAAATCAGCTTGTGCCCTTCAAGGAAAATAATTTATTGTAATATTTAAGCATAGTCAATAGTTATTAGTTCTGTCTTTTATTTATTCTCTTTTGGCACATAAATAATACTCTGTTATGTATTCTGATTTATTTGAACTGGTTTTGTGTATGCATTTTCGTTACAGAATTTTTTAGAGGCTTTCGTGGAAGCTGCGGACAGTCCCTACGGTTGCCTGATGGTGCATGGTCGAGTGGTGGTAGCAACTAGCAAATGCTGGGACTTGACAGCCACAGAGCTATTACTTCTGTCGCTGCTCATGAGGTCTTTCACCCAGTGTTCCTCAAGGGATGTACCCATCTACCTGCCTCAAGGAAGTCCCACTGTAAGCAAAAGAAATATGAAGAGAAAAATCCTTTCTGAATTTGAATAGAAAAGAATATATTTACATCAAAGAGGGAAAAATGATGTTTTCTGGTAAACTTTCATGAAGTTCGAGCAGAAACAATATTAAATGTGTCATGAATTCATCCTTAAATTATTTTTGAATATTACAGTACTTAATGTCTGGATGAAAGTAAGAGTCCGAAATTACAGCCGAAATGTAACTGTTGGTAGGGATGTTATAACTTGAAATGCAAGGCAGAAAGTTATCATTTAATGAGCAACCAGAAGATTATGGAGACGTTTCATACACAAAATTATTTATTCATTCGAAGAAACAGGAAAATTATGAAAAATTTAATAGTTATTTCCCCTGACCACAAGATGTACTTTTTAATAAGGAGTTATGTCCCCTACAAAAACCATAAAATATTGAATAAATGGCCAAATTTTTAGATTTAGTCTTTACAAATGCAAGTTTTATGTAAATTTGAAAGCAATTTATTGTTTGAAAGTGTTTGCTTTTTTCTAATTTGTATCAAACTAACAGGAATATATATATTGTATTTCAAACTGCAGAGCAATACCACTACGTTTTAACATGTCCAATATAGTCGGGGAATCACGATTACTTATGTAGTGTTAGCTTTGCGCAGTGGCGGTACCATAGCCAATGAGGTTATACCGAGGCGTGGTTATTGCTAGTTGAAAACTACTCCCAATACCCCGCACAGGCGACCTTCACCGGTCGGCTAGTGCAATTTTTTACGGCTCTTACGGGAGCTATTTAAAACTCAATGCCATGAATGGTGAACGAACTTTAAACTATTAAACTAGTATTATAATTCATTATATTATTCGAGTCTAAATCTATTAGTAGAGGTGACCATGAATTTTATCAATTAGGTATGAGGCCGATAGTTATTTGAACGAATGTCGGGTTTTGTTTATTCGGATATCTGAACGATACTATTCAAAAAGCAGATCTACAATATTTGAAAAAAAAAAACAAATAAGCGTATAGGCCAGTTTGCCTCGGGGGTCATGCCAGATGCCGTGAAAAAATTAGATCTGCAACCGGAAGTGTCGGAAACTGTGGCTCATCGGATGATTGGTCGAAACGTGGACAACTTTTTGACTGCGAATTTCGGGACAGACCAGGAGTTAGTAGACCTTGCTAAGACAGGATTGGCTGAGGCCCATAGTAATTCTTCAGTGAGATTTCAGGTATGAGAGTTTTTGACTAGGAGCTCGGATTTGAGTTTGCATGTCAGCCTAATGACGGCCACTTTGTGCCATTTGGGGTACTTTATTTTTCCCCGTTATTCAGAGCTTCATCAATTTAAATAGAATTAATTAGTTCCGTATAAACTTGATTACATTGGTAAAATTCTGGAAAATTGTTTTGTATAGATCTGAAAAGAATTTTGTATAAGGTCAAGTAACATGGTAATACCAGAGATACTAGCAAAATAATGAGCTTCCATGCATTTGGCAGACGGGCGTGCTTTTGTGCTGCTAACGAAGCAAGAACTGGCAGATCAGTAACAGATCCTGTTTTGCTTCCATTCTAGACATTTCCTGATGAAATCTTTTCTTGTTCAATTGTTGTTGTTTTTTTTTCACTTGAAAAAGGCGAAATCCGAAAATTTTGTGTATTTTCTGTCTTCTCTTTAGTTTGCTTTGATCGTTTTGGGTTTTATTTCTCACGCAGGGTTTCGCTACATACAACGTTTTCTTTTTGCCTGATTTTGACATAGAAAAATAGTGGGTCTTTTGTTAGAAGGAGCGGGATCAACATCGACGTTCTGGAAATCTGGCTGTTTGATTTATTTGAAATTTTCTGGGTTTTTATTCCCCACGTTAAACCTAATGGAAATGCTTTTTTTATTTGTTAGACTGGAACCTGATTTTGAGTTTGGGGTTTACATAATCAATTTTAAATTTGTATTACAAGTAGAGGACCGGCGACTTCAAGGGCCATCGGTCAAAATTGGATTTCTACTCACTGTTGATCTCTTGGTCTTGTTTTGATGGGAACTGCTTTCTCCCTCTCCCCAACATGCGACTAAATCGTGAGGAGTAGCCGTGCGTTGATTAGCTGTTATTTTTTGGTATCGCAGTTTGTGGTGGCCATTGCCAGTATTTTGATCGCCAATGGCTACCTATGCCCCTCTTCGCCTGATTAGTCAATCTGACTACCGCCAATTGATACAAACTGACTAGATCCTCACGCCCCCAGGTCCATCTGACTATTCCAAATGCACATTTGAATCGACAATGGACACATCGTATTCCGCGATGGCAGTTGTAACAGCAAATCAACACCTGGCTGCTCCTCACGATTTAGTCGCAAGTCTCTCCCCACCTCTCTCTTTTTTAATCCATTCTATCCCTATCTAATCACTGAACGCCTGTCAAATACAAGCACTTGGCATATCAAAGAGAGCCAAAAAATTGTTAATTGTATTTTTACCAACGTAACATCATTTTTAAAAGATTGTTTGAAGCCTCAAAGAACACAACGGTTCTAAACAAAACCAAGTAGATTAGATTATTTGACACTTAATAAAATTAACTTCATGATTTTTGAAACTGTCATTCAGGCTGCAGCGTTGGACACAAATAAAAAGTGGCACTTTGCACTACAATGAAATATTATAAAAACCACAGAAAAACTGTGAGGTCGCAAATTCTTTCGACAGATAATATTGGCATTTTCTGTCTTCCCTTTTTCTTTGCATTTTATTGCATGAGTTAGGTATTATTTCTTACGCGAGGCTTCGCTACATACAACTGTTTCTTTTTGCCAGTGTAAAAGTTGTTGACTTTACAATAAAATACATCCGCCACTAATTTTTTTTTTTAATCATGAGATTTGTGTTCTTTTTTTTAGCCACTGCTGGATGTGAAGGATATAAAATTCAACGGTACAACATCACCATGGGCTGTCGTGGCCCAGAGAGAAATTGCTCGATCATTCCAGAACAGAACAAAGGTATTGTACTCATATCTAAGATAGACACAAAAGTACCAAATTCGCTGACTCTAGTGTTGGATGAACTACGAGTGGCTAATGTGGTTACTGCGTGGGTTCAATAGTAACTCCCTTAAGGATACACAGGATTAACAAACACAGGGTTCTGCTGGCAATCTTATTTATTCAAAAAGCCTAACAAAGGTATCACTACCAAACAAAAAAAAGAAGCCAAGAAAAAGAAGCCCAACCAGCCATAAGCCAAAGTTTCTCCGGGTCCCGTGCTACCGCTACATGCCTTATGGGGCGGGGTGGCGATGGCAAGCGTCGGCAATCCTCTGAGCTGCTACGGGCCCGGGTTGCTGGGCTGGGTTCACTGTGCTGTCGGCTCTTGTCTCCTGCGTCTATGATGGAGTGTGTTGACCACTCGAACCGCATCTTATTTATGAGCCCGCGCGGACGTCCGAGAGAGCTATTACGTAGCCCGTGTTGCACAAGTGAAAGGCTCGGACATGGAGTCCAGCCCGACAACATAACCGGTTAGGGTCCTAACACAATCGAATTTACAGTACGGTTAAAAGGGTGCACACAAAAGTCAATTAGGTATCCCAGTAAACTGCAGAAATTACTCTAACGTCCCCTCCAGCAATAATTGAATAAATTTGACCCAGGTTGGATTTATCGGGGATAACATGCGTCTAACTCGTGGTTTACTTTAAATCCGAGATCCTCTTATTAATTATTTCAATAGGACACGTGCATCAAAGTACAACGAAATTAGTACCATTATAAAGTAGAAACTTGCTGCTACAATTCTAACTGACTACTTATACCAGAAACCCGGTAATAGTTTTAATATAAATTTTCAAAGTGTCAGGACTAACAACATTCGACAATTTTGTGCGGGATACTTTCGTCCATTAATACGACGTATCTCCATTGATAACAAACGTTATCATGAGTACCCATTTTGTACCGATAGGGTATTGTCTACTCTCAAAAATGAATTCGGGTTCCCGTCTTTCTGTCGGTGGATAACAACGAGTGAGCGAGTTGTAAGAAACTCAAAGCCATGATATAAGAGTTGGAAGCCCGGTACATTTCCAACTGACCAATCAAAATGCGCGCTTTTCACCGTGATGTGAATAACGGGTCCCGCGCTAGTATTACAAGGGAAATAATCCAATTAATGGTACTCGGCCAAGTGTCCCTAAACTACTATGAGTGGCCGTCCCTCACTCACGCACTAGAGCTACCGTGAAAGCACATTAAAAATAAAAAGTCGTTCATCCTCTCACACTAGCATGAAACCGCTTAGGTTTATTTGCATAATCACATCATGAAGAGCCGCTTTTTTGCGGGGGGGGGGGGTCAAATATTGTATGAGTACTTTGGGGGAACTTTACATTTTTCTCAGTTGATTTGGGGGAGGGGTTCAATATGAAAGTTTCAAATATTAAATACATACTGTAGCTAAAAATTGCACTTTAAGACAAGACATACATAATAATACAGTAGACCTCAAGTATAACGGCCTCGGATTGAACGGGACCTTGGTTACAACGGCATAAATTAAAATCCCCATTTCACAGTACTCTTCTCATAAGTAAAAAAAACTTCTTTACAACGGCGGCACATAAAGCACACCTCTGATACAACGGCATTTTTGGTTCGGACGGCATGGAATACATTGAGCAAAATATTGCGCCGCTGAGACTTGAGATCTATCGGGAGATGGGCAGATGAGGGAATGCGCGCGAGGGGAAAGGGGGGGGGGGTGTTGAGTGATAAGTGTTATGACCAGTTGCGTTGTGTGAACAGATGCGAGACTGTGTAACTGTGGGAGGTAGGGTGGTGGGATGGGCACGCACCGCAGAGGTGGCCGATGACGCAAGACTAGTTGCACGTGGTCAGTCCTTTGTGTGAACTGATGGCCAATCAGGTAAACAAGACCCACGAGGTAGGCACACGAGCCACACGTGTGTGTAAACCTAAAAGTAAAAGTTTAAAGAAAGGGAGTGGTCACTCTGCGTGCGCTTTGGGTGTAGATCTATGCCACTTCCTACGCTACCTTTCGAGTGAAAGCATCAACGTTCACTTTTTGAGAAAGAAACTGCACTGTGATATAATGATGGCAACAACAGACCTCCCAAGTCTCCCCGTTTTGCTTGGAGTCTTCACGTTTTTATGGCAAAACCCCACCCTCCCCGTGTTCCTTTGAAATCTCCCCGTTTCTGGGGAAGGGGAAAGAGAAAACAGAAATTAAGACAAGTTTTGCCGATCACACGAAAATGACTGATTAAGCTTTTTGATAAAGCCGCTTGGCTGATACAGTGTATGTATTTTTCTTTGAAGAGCGTGGGGCAGTGTCCACTCGGTTGGGGGCAGGGTGGGTTGGGTAGGCTCTAACCTAGGGGACCCGCGCGGCCACAATCAATCTGTTTCCCCCGGAGAACAGTTTCGAGACTGGTCGGCGCCGGCAGGTCTAGGAAAGTGCCGGTCTACTTGCTTTGATCTCCACCGGAGAAGTTACGTGAAGTGTGGCATAACCCAGCTCAGCGGGAGAGTGAAGATGGGATGGAGACTCTGCTTACCTAGGTCAGACGTCCATAGCTCTGTCGTCTATTGGAGACGCTCATTTTTTGATTAAAAAAACAAAAAATCAGTTCTTTTTTCGGAATATGGAAAGAAAGATCATAGACGGCACTGGTGGAGGCAAGCGATGGCCAGAAAGGACCACTGTTGTGTCCTCGTGAGCATTACTTTCGGGACAAGCTGTATGTATTTATATGAGTGCTTTCCCTTTGACCTTGCCTATAACGGCACCTCGCTCAGAACGGCAGTTTTGCAGTGGTCCCATGAATGCCGTTGTATCCGAGTTCCACTGTAATAATAATAATACACAACATTTTTATAGCACTTCATCCCATTAACAACCAGGCTCTAAGCGCTTTACAACATTTTCTCATATAATCACACACACAATAGGATAAAACAAAAAATGGACATTTTTCTTTGATAATCTTTCTGTTTATCTAAAGATCACATGAACTTTTTAATGGAAAACACGTACGTTTACAGTGTATATTTGAACTTTTTACTGCAAAGAAAACAGGCCAAAACCCGGAGATTTCCATGTCAATTGGAACTCCTTAGTGGAAAAACGTAGATTTACATGTTTATTAGAACTTTTTACTGAAAAAAAAAGAAGAAAAAAAACCAACGTAGACTGTCCATTAGAACTACTCACTGAAAAAACGGGAGATTTACATTCTATCAGACCGTTTTTTTTTGCTGGAAAAACACAGATTTACATGTCTATTAGAACTTTTCATTGAAAAAAAGAAGCGCAATGTAATTTACATGTTCATCAGAACTTTTTACTGGAGAAACGTTGGTTTTCATGTCTGTTTGAACTTTTTACTTGTAAAACGTAGATTTACATATCTAGATATATCTAGATTAGAACTTTTTTCTTTAAAAACATAGATTTACATGCCCAGTATGGCGTTTATGGCGTTCTATTAACAGGTCACAAATACCATCAAGCAAGGCACTGACTTCACTCTATCCAAGCCTGAAATGCACAAAATTGGTGACACTGTCAACATTGCAGTCACGTGCACGCTACATTTCCCCATCAATCCACTGGACATTTCCACCACTCTGGAAAGTGCCAATGAAATCGATGTCAAGATGAAGTCATACGCGGCCATTCTTCAGATTCTGAATGTGCCACCAACAAAAAATAGCTCCAGCTCGTGCGTAGACGTGAACCAGGTGAGCCTTTTGTCATGACCACTTAATTATTTGCTCAAGTGCCCTCCTGCCTAATTAGGATGAACATTGATCCAATCCATCCATCCAGCCGTCTTTCCATCCATCTATCCATCCATCCGGTTGTCTATGCATCCATCCTTCCATCCATCTAACCATCTATCTGTTCGTCCGTCCGTCCATCTGTCAGTCTGTCCGTCCATCCATCCGTTCATTCATCTGTCTGTCCATCCACCCATCCATGCGTTCGTCCATCCATCCGTCCATCTACCTATCCATCCATCCATCCATCCCATCCCATCCCATCCCATCCATCCATCCATCCATCCATCCATCCATCCGTCCATCCATCCATCTATCCGTCTCATGGTCGGACTCTATCTGCATACCTCACCACCAGCACAAAAAATGTTCCTTCTTTCTTTCCCAGAAAGCAGTTGACATAGCTCTCAAACACGCCACGCCAGAGTCAAGACAACGCTATCTCGAGAGAGGTAGACCCATCACATTTAAGGAGGACATTGTCTACGGCACGGGCATTCAGTGGGTGGAATCCTCGCTGGGTCTGGGCGAAGATGACGCCGGGCTGCACGTACAATCCATTGCCCTCGAAGTTTCAGTGGACAGCCCATTGAGTCCCGGAGAGTATTACTGCAAACTGCTCACACCTTACAGAGCTATGGAGTGGATACATGTAGATTCTCTTCGCAAACACAAAGCCTAGTGCTATGTCTTCTGTAGAGTGATAGATGTTGGAATCATTGAAGACCAGAGAACAATACCACGATTAAATCATAAGAAAATGATTTTGGGGAAAAGGAAAAAAAACTTTTCAATTTGGCCAGTGTCCACACGTATTGGGAATTGGATGTACACATAGCTAAGTTCCCTGTGGGGTCTCAGCAAGGTAGGTCTCGAGGCAAAGTCAGAATCTGGCAAAAAGAAAAGGTTGTACATTGCACAGTCTTTCGTAAGGAATAATTATAGAAATGATACAAATTTTGTTTTTCCTGATGAAGATACAGTGACTGAAAGTTTGATTTGTCTTTCGTTTTCCTATGCATCGTATTGTGTCCTTTCTGTACTATTTCTCACAAGGGGCTTTGCAACATACATGTACAACGTTTTCCTTTTGCCTCCTTCTAACATTATTAATACTTGGTTCTGTCCAAGCGCTTTCCTGTCATACCAACAGTGTTATTTTTAGAAACTTGTGACTTGGCTTGGGTGTTGTTCTCAGGTCTTCTTGCAGTCTGGCTTCATGAGGCTTTCTGTGCCAGGCCAAGACTACGACCAAAGTAAACATTGTCCAGTACTTGAATAAGAGTTCAGGTGTTTCGGTGTGGAATTCACCAAAGCTCAATTCATAGATAAGGATCTCTTCATCAGTTCACTGGTGATTCAAAATGTTTTCATAAGTATTTACCCAGCCAGCAAACCCTATGTAAGATTGACATCAGGCTTGCACATAAGAGCAACATTGTTCCTATGTCGACCCCCTGGGTACGACACTGCGCAGATGTTGGTTTGATGAAGGGAACCCGCCCCTTCAATAATCCTATACCAACACGATATAAATCCGATGCAAATCTACATCTGATTGACAATGGGATGCTGGCTGGGTATATTACAGGGATGGCCAAACTTGCTTAATATAAGAGCCATGTACGATAAACTTCAGATGTTCAAGAGCCAGAAGATAGGAACAAAATTTACACACACGTTTTTATTGTTACATACACATTTTGTTACAAAAATGTTACATAATGATAACAAATACGTGTATGTAACAATATCTCATAAGTGCAGTTTTTTCAAATGTTAATTTGCATTAATTTCAGTAATCACAAAGTACACATATGTACCAAAAGTTTATAAAAAAAAAAAAAGCTCAGCCAACAAATTTTCACGTGCCGCATATATTGAAGGTCAAAGCGCTGCACGTGGCTCGCGATCAGCGGTTTGGCCACTCCCGGTATGTTATATTATTTTGTTTATGTTATTTTATTGTATTGTATTTTTGTTTCATTTCAAACTGACCCTGCAGTTCTGGGCTCTGTCAGATTTCCCGAGTGTAAAATAGGGTTCGTGAACACATGAACGAGATAATCTGGCAATGCAAACTATTGTTGCCATTATATTTGTAATATGTTTTCTGTAAATTGTACATAATTATATCATTGTTTACACTGTAATTCACATCTAACGCCCTATCATATTAAAAGATCAGTATTTTAGCGTTTCTTTGTGCTTGTTGTAGCAACGTTTATGTGCGTCTTCCATTTTTCAATTGCTTCACACTGAAATATTAAAATTGCAATACGATGTGTTGCCACGTGTTACCAATACTTATACATGTTATTTATGTATTTAGGGTTGCATGGTAAACTGTCGTAACTTGGTTTTTAGAAATTTTTTAGGAAAAGTAAAAAATCTGAATAACTTTATCAGATTTATACTTAACGCAGTTTAAAAAAACATTTCTTAACCCATAATTGTCAGAATTTAACCTGTCAACTTATAACGCTACCTGCGGTCTGCAAGTACCATAACCAATATCTCAATTTTTGAAATACATTGAGCTACGAAAGTTTACCATGCAGCCCTTGAAATATATCTGGGTAGTTTTAAAAATATGAATTTGGCAAAGGGTGGAGAAGGAGATGTTTCAATTCCGTGTGTGCCAATTGCCGATGAATTGGTACTTCCACTGGTCAATCACCGATATATCGGTGCACAAGAATGCTAGGCTATTTTGTTTTTTGAAGAAAGAAAGTCGACTTTCTATTCATTAATGCTGTCGTAATTAGTCTTCATTCAGCTCCCCCACTATTTTCTTCCTGTATTGGCAAACGTAGAAAAATACATGGTACACAAAGAGTTAAGTTGGTGACTGACCAATCAGGCATCAGGCCAGATTTGTCTGTTGTCTACTTCTGTCATCATCTTCCGGAAGGCCTGGAATTTGCTGCCCAAAAAGCTGAGAGAAATTTTTAAGGAAATGTTTAACTAAGAATTGTCTGAAAACACACCTTTTTAATTGATAGAATGCAACCGCAGCTGTGTCTGGCCGTTGTCCAATGTTTAGTATGTTCTTTATATCGGTGAATTGAACGTGACTTGAAGAATGACTAAAGTGCTAAGAGCTTGCATTTGATTGGATGACACTCTACAAATATTATTTATTATTATTAATATTATCTTTAAAAACCAAACACAATTGAATAACGCCGGACTGAAACAAAACTGTAGAAACTCCAATGTCATCATCAAAAACCTAAACACCAAACTCAAACCAAAGAAACGACATGAAAATAAAACAAATTTTAAAAGTAGATGAAGAAACAATATTCTAATCAGTGGCTTTCAAACATATGTTATTATTACACGTTGTGTCATTTTGCATACATTTCCAATGATATCAAAAAAATAATTTGTCAAAAACAAAACAAAAAATTTAATTTGGGCATGTACATAATTATATTACATATTAATAATATTGCATATCTCTATTTCTTCCACAAGACAAACTAGCTAATAGTTTGCTGCATCTTCACTGTAAAAATCTACGAGTCAGAAAAACTTCATATATCGTCGGTGTAATTCTCGAACCATCCGACTGCTTTTTCCAAAATTTTACAGTAGAGCTAAAAAAACTATTTATTTCCTTCACTGGACAGAATTGGGTCATTTTTTAACACATTAATTTAGAGTGATTTCTCTTGGCCACAGTGGTCCAATTCTTTGTTGGAAGCGCATATCCGTACAACATGTTGTACAGACATGGACAGTGCATGTCCATACAATGCACACAATTCGATGACGTAGAACACACATTAGAATACTATATTACTGACCTTGTTAATTTGCATAGTTTTTAAAAATATGAATCGGTTTAGTAGCAAAACAATCCGACTTCTGCTCGGAGATTGCGTGATCTGCGTTAATTATATACCTGAGTGTTCGTCGATCACCAATGGCTATCCCAACCCCTTTTCGCCTGATTAGTCAACCTGACTACCGCCCATTGATACAAACTGACTAGACCCTCACGCCCCCAGGTCCATCTGACTATTCCATGTGTTGACACTTTAAATTCGTGAACACCATACCAAGTTTTGTTTCAGCAAACCTTCACCAGTCGCGCTTTTTGGTAAACATGTACGGATATGCACTGTCCATATACACTTCCTTCTTTGTTAGGAGATGTAATACATGTTGCAGATTCATTTTGGAACAAGAGAGATTGATCCACAAAAAGTGACTTTAGATGATTAGAGAATTACACCGATGATATTCGTAAATTAATTTGTGGTCCCCTTTATAATTTACTGCAGCTTTTCAATCCTGACTCTGGCTATAGAGATTCTAATCTACTCAGTGAGCTGAAATCAATGAAATGATGAAAATTACAATGAATTACATTACATGAAAAGCTTTGCAAAGAGATTCTCACATACTCATTTAATTACTACATTATATGGAAACCAGTGATTACAAACCTTGAGAAGGGGAAATAAACTTATATGTTATCAGTGGAATGTATTGATCAAGGGCTATAGGGTTACACTTATGAAATAATAATAATAATAGTTCGTCCATCAGGTATGGTGATGACCTTAACAACACCAGAGGAATAAAGAACAGAAATTGTTGAGAATTTCAACACATGGACAATAAAGAGAACTAAAGGACACAGAGGACAGAATGGAAAGACTGTTCTTTCATGACTTATGGCTTCTCATGTGACTGATAAGTCCTATTTTTGCCCTGCAGACCCTTCCGCATAAATGACAAGAGTGCTCCGTTGGTTCAGTACCACTGGGCCTTTTCTTGCGCCGTTCTCTTTTTTGATAGCCTGCTGGACTCTGTCAGCTTCCCATGCTTTGCTGCCTCTGGTAAGGGCCGCCCTCCAATTTGCACGATCAAGCGAGAGCTTTTCCCACTCACTCACATCAATGGCAAAGTCCTTCAGTGATTGCTTGAGAGTGTCTTTGTAACGTCTCTTTGGGGCCCCAACATTCCTCGTTCCATTGGAGAGCTCAGAGAAGAAGATTTGTTTAGGGAGTCTGGAGTCGGGCATTCTGACAACATGTCCTGCCCAACGTAGCTGAATTTTTTTCAGGTGGCAGAAGATGCTCAATTCCTTGGCACGATTGAGGACCTCAGTGTCTGGAATTTTATCCTGCATTTGATCCTTAGGATCTTTCTAAGGCAGGCCAGATGAAAGGGATTTAGCTTTCTGGCATGCGATTGGTACACTGTCCAGGTTTCAGCCCCATAGAGTAGGGTGGGAAGGACCACAGCATTGTACACTTTCAGCTTAGTGTCTGTGCGAATGCCGGCAACATCCCACACTCTCTTTCGAAGCCTGCCAAATGCAGAGCTGGCTTTGCTGATTTTTGAGAGAATTTCAGTATCAACACGAGCCGCGAAAGACAGTGTACTGCCAAGATAGGTGAAGTTCTCCGACACCTTCAGAAGACTGTCATGGACTTTGATATTTACTTATGAAATAACATCTTAGAAATTACCATATAGATTAAAATATGTTCATTTTTTTTACATATATTTTCACATCATATCACTCAAACTTGTCTGTACATATTTAAATATCCTCTTTTCGTCTTAATCATTCATCCATCCCATATTTCATACTTGGATTCCCCTGTCAGGTACTCAATCATGCCATTGTTCATTGAAACCTTTTTATTCATTCACTCCTACAAACATCAACATAATCACATAATGTATCTGCATAGAATGTAAACATAGGATATGGTCAGTGGAAAGTTGCTTATGCTGCTCTGGTAAATTCTGTCCATTTGAAACTGAAACAAACATCTTTCTGTCTTTTCTTGATAGCAAAAATTTAGTCCACTTGCATCCTACTAGAGAGTCAATCTTGCACAAAACCTGAGACATTTGTATGCACTCAAGGCTGTTCACATGATACAATGTTTAACCAAACATCAAAATGACCTTATTCATCACAAGTACTTCTACTTCATCCTAATCCCTCCCTGTCAGCATTCCTACGTCAATCCAATGCAGACTTGTATAGGAGTTTCGTTAATTGGTATTTTATCATGGGGGCAGATTCCCTACATCAAACTGACAGAGACCCGATGATGTCATTACCAGAGCGGATCTACATATGAAATATAATGTCATTCCTATGAGTAAACTTGACCTTAGGCCTACGCACTGGTGACTGGGTGCTAAACCTTATTCATTTATTCTAAAATAATATCTGTTTGTAACTATCACCAATTATTTCACCAATTATTAACTTTGCAAATCAGATGAGGTCATGACTAGATTTCCACTTGTGACCTGAAATGGCTACTTACAGGAATTTAGCTACGGTATCAACCTCACGTCATTATTACAAATGATAAGAATTTGAGGCAGTGATGAAGAAAAAAAAAAAGCAAAATTTGCAGATCTTCAAGAATCTCTTCATCCAACACTCCATACAGGCAACACTCAAATTCAAGTCAGTTCACCAGTTTCCAAGTCTGCATTCCTACATCATTCTGACGGAACTGTATAGGGTTTCTGTTGGGTTAGCAGGATTACCTTAGGCATGGATTTCCCACACCAAACCCACAGAGGCATGACGTCGTGACCAGTGAATCTACATAGGAACAATGTCATTCCTACGAGTGAATTTGAGGTCAATCCTACATGTCTGATTCCCAGTCAGCAACCCTCTGGAAATCCCGACAGGTAGGTTTGACGTCTAATTTGCACAGGAATGGCATCGTTCCTGCATAGATCCGCTGGTTACAACTTTGTGCTAACATTGGTTGGATGTAGCGGACTTGATCCTGTGGTAATCCTACCAATTCTGCAGAAATCTACATAGGGTTGCTGTCTGGGGCAGGGTTATTGGCTGGAAACACTTTGTTTAAATGGACTTCTAAAAAAGGGCTATACTTGGTAAGGATTAATTTCACCCTTCTATTTATTTACTAAAATCTCAGCCTTCTAAGAATAATTTTCTTGTGTTGAACTGAAATAAACAGTGAAGCTCTGATCATTTTGATAGTTGAATCTGCAATTGTTCCATAATTATTGCGAATGATGGAAGAGTTCATTCCAATATCTCAAGTCTGATCTCAGACTATGCTGACTTTTGCATACAATGTAAGGGAAACAACCCCAACAATTCAGCTTGTTAAAATCAGATCTTCTGTGAAGTTGTAATACAAAAGACATTTATATCATCGTTGGGTATTTTCCATATTGTTTTATGTGCATATTTGCCTTTTTGAGAAAATGAGGATTGACAGTGTGAAGAGTTGTGTACAATCAGAATCAAAACGCATAAAACATTACATCACAAACATATATCTCGAAAAGTTTTTAACAGTTGGAATGACGTTTACACATAACTAAATTAGGAATGAGAGAACCACTTTCATGACAAAACCTCAAAATCGGCAAAATGTCACAACGACAATATGGCAAATACCCCTCGATATCATCTGGTTTCACCTGCTGGTCTAGCCTTCGCTGGATGTGACCAATATTTAAAACAATACTTTATTTTACTTTGCCGATCCAGTGCCCATCTGAACCTGAGCCCTTTGGCCTGCTCATATGGCAGAGAATTGGCAGGTTTTCAGTAATTGTATTTTGTCTGCATAGGGGGTTTTCCCGACATCTGGTGAGGTGGGTAGAGAGGTACTTTACAGATCACCTGAGCAGGCAATTGCACAGTGGACGAGCAGGAGGATGTGTCTGGTCGAATTTTGATTTCGATGTGGTCTTTGCGACAATAACTAAATTTTCCATCTCTATTCAGCAGTGGAGTTTTGGTTTGCGTATTCTGACACTGTCAAGATTCAAATTTCCGTTCCGGAGCAAAAAAATCTATATTTGTATAGTTTTGTCTTTAGTAAACAAACTCAAAGTTTTCTGGCATACAGATCTGTGGGATAGAGAAAAAAATAAAATTAGTGAAGGTGAATAAATATCAATTTCGATACAGAAATTTATGTCCAGTATCTTTCAGGGTCTCTCATCTTGTTCTTAGTTATGAAAATAATTATATAATAATAATGTATAGGATTTATATAGCGCATATCCATTTAAAATGCTCTATGCGCTTTACAGAAACAACATGTCAACCACAGAGCAGAATGGAGCTGCCTGCGAAGCGCTCAACATACTGCACTGCTTCTTTCTCTCTCCCTGTCTCGCTCACTCTCTCTCTCTCTATCTCAGAGCAAATTGTAACGCAGCCTGTTAGGCGCAGTTCACAACTCACAACAGTTCACAACTCACATCAGTTCACACAACACACAACTCACATCAGTTCACACAACACACAACTCAAATAATATTTGAATATTTATTAATAACAAATATATTTAATAATGAATAATAAATTCTGGCGGGGGGGGGGGGGGGGGGGGTGATATGGATAAATTTTAATCTATTAATTTCAATTTTCAATTTTGCCCGGGCAGCGGCCTTTCGGCCTGCTCTTTACGATTTCCAACTGCCAAGGTATCTTTAACGTGCGCAACGTGCACACGGGCCCTCCGAATTTTTTCGTCCTTATCCGAGAAGACTAGGTACTCGATCCTACCCCCCAATAGGACCTCTTCATTACTGAGTCCTATTTATCTTCCTACAATTTATGTGGCGACTGAGAAAGACGGCATGCCTGCTCCAGTTGTAACTGGGTTGCAATGACACTAAGGCAAATTTCCCAAATGGGATTAAAGAAGTGTACAAAGTACAAAATACAACCAATAATCATGAAGAAATATGTCCATTTGCTCATTCTCGATGAAGAAGGATCAGGATGACTAATGAACTATTCTTTGAAGATCCTATGCATATATTTGGTTATATTAAGACTTGAGCATGCTCTTGTCCTAGGTCCTGGGCCAGACAGCATGAAGCAGAGAGAGAAATTCGTATAGGTACACTTTCCATTGTGTATAATAACAATAATAATCATAATAATAATAAATATATATCTATTAAACACCTTCTCACCTAGGTCTCAAAACAGTTCACAAATTTTTACTTTTCACATAAAACACAAATACATTTAAAAGAAAAAAAAAGATTCGTCCGCTTCGTGCAACAACTGTCAAGTGTACGGGCTGTCAAAGGATAATAATGACTCACCTCATTGCAAATGTTGGAGTCTTGGCAGTGAACAAAATAAATAGCTGGTAAGCTCCAGACATGTGTGCATAACATTTGTGGCCTGAACAAACAATGTATGTGTCAGTGGCCTGATGGGTGAACTCCCCTGGACCTGAAAACAAAATCAAATTTAACAAACAGTTACCTAGGCATCCTGACCTGTGGAGATCACTTCATCATCCATTTCATGTAATATTAACTCATTCCTGCGGTAAATTCTGTGGATGTGGACTGAAACTCTCAACACCATCCAGTTTAAAATTTAGTCATAGTTAAAAAATGTTTTTTCTTTCACTCAATATAAACACAAGACATAATACATTAGACATTAAAGTAAAGGAAAATCAATGAATCAGGATGGGATTCAATAGTTTGAGAAGTTGGTTTACATGTTATTACTGTTGGAAAATGGTGTCCACTCAAGCTGGATATTCTGCTTTCAGTAGCGAAGCAAAAATCTACAAGCTGAATATTTGGTTGACCGTAGCAAATGAGTTAACACTACAGTAAATTTACTTAGAGCGCTTTTCAAGGTGCTTTACAGGGAGAAAAAGAAAATAATAATCCACTCTCATAATTATATATACATGTTTATAAATACAGCTGCACAAACACATGATTGGATTCACACACAGGGAGACACAACACACACCCAATTTACTAGGCATGACACAGAAATTCCAACAACAGTCAAAATGTACTGGAGTATCCATGATTTTGGTGATCTTGGGCTACAGCTACCTTATCACTGCTGATGGTGAGCTCTAAATATATTCACACAAAATGATATGTGAGTGTGCACGAGAAAACCCACAATAAGTCGGCAACAAGACATTCTGAGTTCTGTACATGTAATAAAAGACAAGACATTTCTGATAAATTGAAGTCAGTGACCCCCCTAAAACAAGATTTTGAGAAAATGGCATTTAACCCTATAAGTGGCAATAACTAACTGATCAAGTAATATTGGAGTGATTGATGTTAGGAGACCGTAGTCTAATAACCAAGCCGTTACAGAGATCATAGTGAGTAGTGTTCACTGCTCATCTACAGTTTACTCTGTAACATGCCACGGTCCCCTAGAAACAGCCAAGTCGGAAGTTTTTGGATCTTTAGGAGACCGTAGTCTAATTACAAAGCCGTTATAGAGATCATAGTGTCACAAATCCCAGACTGGGAGATGTAATAAGTTATTACAGGACAACAATCACGAACAAACAAGTTAACACTTAACAGAACAATCCATCAGACTCACACATTTATTAAACATAATTATACATATAATAGCGCAATTACATATATTATATTATTGAAATGACTGCCGTACAACGGCCTTATTCTCACACACACGCTCCCTCGGATCCACAATCCGGTAGTTACTCCTAAAGGCACTTCGGCCTCAGCCTCTCCCCTCAGGGTCTTAACAACACATTAGTAATTTACTGGCACCGCAGTCTCTCAATATCACCTTCCTATTATCATACACCTTAGCACTCCCCTAGCACCTCAGCAGGGCAATAACACCTTATTATTTCCATAGCCATCAACATGGCAACAACATAATATCAGTTCACTAGCCTATCAACATGGCAACAATATAGTATCTCATTCACTCTCATATCTACGTCCCTGTCCGTGACCTGACTGCCACGACTTTATGTGCCTCTACTGTCCTGCACTGACAGCCTCACTTCTGGCCTATGTGCGGCCTCCGGCCCTATGCTGGCCTATCCCCTGTGCTCATCGAGGTGGCTCTGCGGCCCGTCCCCGACACCTACAAGAATAACATTACATTGGTATAATACCCTACCATTTCTATTCACTCCACCTCTCCTTACAATCCATGAAGCGTACACACACTAGTTCACCTTTCACTCACCACACATCTTACGGTAACACACCTCCATCGGAGTACACACTACTCACTCGCGCTACAAATCCATGAACTCACTTTCATCTATCGCTCATGGCGCACATTGCTATATCCAATATCACGGACTTCCACATTCCTCACATATACTTATTCACATCATGGTAATAGACGAATATAATATAATACATCAATCATAATAATCAATCAACGTTCTACATACCAGTCATAACTGGAAAGACTCTCACTAGTCTTCTCGACTGCTTCCTTTTATCTCTGCCCGATGGGCTATTATTCACAGATCCGCTCCCTAGGACCTTCTAACTTGCAGTGATAGTAATCCAGCGCTTTCGCCTCATTCAGACTTCCCCCCCCCCACTACTCACAACAGCACGCTTAACTTGCTGTCTACTGTGAGCCTTTCTTACTCTACACCCGCTCTGTAGCAATCCCCTTAATTGCACTCACTCCACTCGTGACATCATCCCCCACCCCAAAAAAATTAATGCAATTAATTTCAAATCGCATCAAGATGACTGTCAACGAGTGAGCGTGAGCAATACCTACACTAAAAAAAACTGACCTAGCAGTTCCCCTAGTATATAAAATACCGAAATCAGGGGAAAATATGGGGATCAATATGGCCTGAAATATGCATATATGTGTCACATCATGAATAGCTAACTAACCACCATACTTAATACAGAATCAAAACCCAATCAACCTATCAACCATCCTTCATATCATATATTTTATAATGTCAATATTTTAAAGTCGACTCATTCACAGAGATCCTGTCAATGTTCCTGTCCTCCGATGTATAAGCTCCTGAAATCTTCCCCTAGGCTCGACTAAGGTAGTCGGCGATATGATTGCTGGTTCCTGGAATTGGTTGAATAACGAAGGTGTACGGCTGTAAAGCCAATGCCCATCTAGACAAGCGTGGGCTGGACGAACGATTCTTCGACAAAAATGTCAGTGGCTTGTGGTCTGTCTGGATACAAAATTCTCGTCCCATGAGATAACGTCCTAATTTCTGGACGGACCAGACAATGGCAAGACACTCACGCTCTATCACAGAATACTTTCTTTCTCTCTGCAATAACTTCCTACTGACATAACATACAGGATGGAGACATTCGTTCTTCTCCTGTAGAAGACAAGCGCCGACACCAGAGTCCGACGCATCCGTTCTGAGGATAAAATTAGATCGAAAATCGGGTAATATCAGAATGGGTGACGATGATAATGCTGTCACCAAATTATCAAATGATGTCTGACATTCAGACGTCCACTGGACCTTATCGGGTTGTCCCTTCTTAGTAAGGTCAGTAAGAGAAGATGACAAGGAGGAAAAATTTGGAATGAACTTTCTGTAATAATTTAAAATTCCCACTAAGCTTCTGACTTGTTTCTTTGTTTTAGGGATTTGCAACCCTACTAACTTGTCAATTTTTGTTACTTCAGGTCTCTGAACACCTCTACCCACAATATGTCCTAAGAATATTATCTCTGGACATGCCAAATCCATCTTTGCGGGTTTAGCCGTTAACCCAAAATGACGTAATCGTTGAAAAATTACTGTTAGTGTCTGAATATGCTCAGACCATGTCGACGTATGGCATGCTATATCATCAAAGAATGACACGACATTAGGTATGTCCTTCAACACTAATCTCATTAATCGTGCAAACGTCGCTGGCGCGTTTACCAACCCAAATGGCATGACCTTAAATTGGAATAATCCAATGGGCGTTTGAAACGCCGTGTATTGTTTAGACTCCTCAGTAAGCGGGATTTCCCAATACCCTTTCGTCAAATCTATCTTGGAAAACCACGTGGACCCGGCCAATGAAGCTATTAATTCCTCCTGAAACGGAACAGGCTCCCTATCGCCTACCGTAATAGTGTTCAATCTTCGAAAATCAATACAGAACCGCACCGATCCATCAAGTTTTTTCACGAGGACGATGGGTGATGAATACGGCGATGTTGATGGTTCTATCGCATCTAACTTCAACATTGACTCAACTTCCTTTATGACTCTATCTCTCGAAGAAAACGGCAGCGGATAAGGTCTAAGAAATACCGGCTTATCCGAAGTCAACTTTATTTGGTGCTGGATCACCGTAGTGCGACCCGGCAAATCCGTAACAACATCCGGGAATGACGCTAACAGGGTCTCAAGTTCCCTACTCCTTGAACTGGCAAGGTCAGGGTTAATTTTTACGTCCCTGTAACCTTGTGTCGGAGTTAACTCCGGCAATTGAATTTGTAACTCTTCCTGCGCCTCGGTGTCGCTTACGTCACAGTCCAACTGGTCTACGACCCCCGTACAAGCGGTAGAGAAGACAGTCTCCTCTGGTCTTGTCTGTGCACACAGATACTGTGGTCTCTCATAAAATCTCTGTAGCATATTAACATGGAAAACCTTACTCGCTCCATCAATGTGGATAGCGTAATCTACCTTTGAAACAACTCGCTCAATAACATAAGGACCTTTCCATGTCATCAATAACTTATTATGGTCCGTAGGTAACAACAACAGAACCTTGTCTCCTGGCTTAAAAATTCTCAGTTTGGACCCTCTATCTTTATAGTCTTTTGCTCTTTTCGAAGCAATACTAGACGCTTCTTCTGCTATAGTGCGCGCTGAAGATAGTCTCTCTCTTAAATCAACAAGGTACTGAAACCTTTTTAAACGGTTCCGAAACCGTGGGGATCTTTTGACGAGGGGCCTGGGGTGTACGACCCTTATGCGTCGTCTTTTGGCACGCACTGCACGTCTTACAATAGAACTGCACATCTCTGTGGATCGATGGCCAGTAAAAATTTTTAAGAACCCTTTCTTTGGTTCTAGCTATCCCCATATGACCCGCTAATGGGACATCATGTGCCAAATGCAATACTGTTGCGATCAGCAACGCTGGCACAACGACCTGCTTTAAAATTGAGGACACCGTTACATACTTACGGAACAGAATGCCCGCCTGAACAAAAAAAGAAGATGACCCGTTCTTATATCTCCTCGTTTTCTCGGTTCGCGCTTCCCCAAAGCATGGGTTTAATGATGGGTCCTCCCTTTGTAATTTCGCCAAGCGCTCTGGCGTGATATCTAGGTTGACCGCTGGCGTAGCCAAAGGTCTAATCTTGTCTTTATCGGCTACCCGTCGGCGTGTTTCGACCGCGGCGCAAAAGTCAATACCTTTTGATTGCGACCATGCTTGCACGTTCTCATCGGAAGGGGAAACTACCCGTGATACATTCCCAATGATGAGCTGGGCGCCTGGAAAACAACCAACGACTGCTTCGACTTCCCCGCTAAGGAAAGGTGTATCTATCATTATTCTTGCCATGGGTAATTTCTCAATGGCCCCCGAAAATTGGATGCACGGGACAGTCTCACCTGTAAGCTGTGAATCCCGAATGCAGTCTCTATGCACTCCCACAACGGTAGATCCCGTATCTCGTAAAACCGAGACCGGTTCGTCCCCAACAAACCCCGGATAAACCCTAAGACCACCTCCTGTATGACATGAATTTATAACGGGGATCTTTCTCCCACAAGGTAAAACACCGGAAGATAATAACTTCTCACAACTGGGACACTTAGAATACTGTCCGCCTCCGTTGTTCGATGTAGCACACGCAGCCGCATGGTGAAATTTATTTGGGGAACATGGACTGGAGCTACTGTCCACGTTCGCCGCTATCCTACCTGCAGGGCAGTTCACGCTGATGTGATCTGCTCTTCCGCAGTTCCAACACTTCGCGGCCCTACACTCGCGCGAAAAGTGACCCACGCGTCCGCAAGTCCAACACTCCGCTCCCTGTGCTGCTCTAGGCCTGGGTCCCCGTGACCCCTCGCGACCGGAACTAGAGTCCCCATGCCGTCGGTCATCGGCAAAGGTCACAATTCGCCCCCGGCCATTACCGCGACCTAGCCCTCCTGCTCGGTCAAACTTACCGGATCCATATGCCGGTGATTGGTGATAGCCCCTACGCTGCCCCTGGGCTTGCCCGCTATAGGCACCACGCTGACGCGACCTGTCCCTAAGTCCTGCCGGCGACCCCTCGACAACGGCGACGTACCCAGCATCTTGGACGTACGCCCTGGCGACTGGTTTGGACGGATGCGCCGTACGGTATGCCTCCGCCAACTTAGACGCCTCCTGCACCGTTGCGGGTTCGTTCTCTTTCAGGAAAGCCACCAGATCCTTGTGGCACGACGCGTACAGCTGGTCACGGATCATTAAGTCTTTCAGTTTGGCAAAATCCGTGCCCACATGCGCCAAGTCTACCCAGTTCGCGAAATACTCCGTTAGTCTCGCGACGAAGGCAGCAAAGTCCTCCCTGGTATCTGCACGTGCTCGCCTAAACTGCTCCCGGAAATATTCCTCGGTACGCGCAAATCGGCGAAGCAGCAAAGCCTTCAGCTTATCGTAATCTTGTACGTCTTCGCGCTGTAGCTCTTTAAAGTATGTTAACGCTCGCCCCTGCAAAAGCGAGGCCAGGTACGTGGCCCATAATTCCTTATTTTCCCCCCATTGCAATTGTGCGTTCAGCTCGAACCTGTAAAGGAAGGCGTCTATGTCGTCCTTCCGGTCGTCGAACGTAGGGAGCTTAATCCTAACGCCACCTTTATTGGGTACCTGCCGCTCAACTGTTTCTGTTGGCGCACTCTTTTTGATTTCCAACTCCGCTATTCTTACTCGCGCGTCTGTCTCCCGCTCTTGAGCTTCTATCTCCTTTAACCTTATCTCCTGCTCTCGTTCTTGAGCTTCTATCTCCTTTAACTTAAACTCTCTTTCCTGTTCCTTATCCTTAGCCTCTCTTTCCTGTTGCTTATCCTTAGCCTCTCTTTCCTCTTCCTTATCCTTTTTTTCCTGTTCTCTATCCTTAGCACGCTCATCGCGCATTTCTGCCTGCTGTTCTTTAATCCAGCCGCGTAGCTCTTCTCCCTCCAGGCCAAGTTCCTTACCCAACTTCATTAGTTGTTGGAGTTCCGCCATTTCACAGATTTATGGTTATGGTATCTATTATGCGAACGACCAACCTGTCGGTATGATCACTAACGACACGACCAGAGACCTGAGATCACACCAGATATAACAATACCCGGTTCAGAATACAATTCAGAAATTTACCTTTACAGCACAATTAATTCTATATCTATAAAATGCATAGCACTATTAATTATAAAAGAAAATAGAAATGACAAGAATGAAGAAATACAGTAGAAGGACCACAAGTACGTCAAGGACAACGAACCAGACTAGGACAAAGCTTCTACAAAAAAAAAACTATAATGGGAAAAAAATGCTACCTACTACGCCGATTACACTACACGGTACAAACAAGAACAGAGTCTGAAAAAAAAGAACGTATCTACAGATAGGGAGGAGAAGGACAAGAGAAACGTCTTCCTAAAACAACGAGGAAGATAGAACGCTACACTCTAAACAAAAATACAGGTCCCTACAGAACTGTTCACTGTGATGAACGAAGTTCCAAATTTAGCCCACCTCCCGAAGAGGACAAACTACGCTCACCACAGCAAACCCGCGCCACCGCCCGTATAATCAATTACAACGACAACAGCAAAAACAGGGAAACAGACATGAAAAGACAGCCCTTAATCCAGGGTACAAAATTTTAGACTTTTACTTAACTTTCAATTTTTGAAATTTTGAGTAAACTCCTCCCTTTAATCGGAGCTCTGGCTGCTCGTCTCCTCAGGCTGCACGCACACTCTGCAGAAATTCAAGTACACATTAATACATATTCATCAAAATACATGCATCAATACATATTATTATTCATAAATATACATAAATCATATCATGAAATGTCCATTCATCCAACGAACAAGACAGCACAAATACCTACTAACTAACTACAACTAAATATTACGAAAATGGACGAGTCACAATGGACGAGCCCCCAATGTCACAAATCCCAGACTGGGAGATGTAATAAGTTATTACAGGACAACAATCACGAACAAACAAGTTAACACTTAACAGAACAATCCATCAGACTCACACATTTATTAAACATAATTATACATATAATAGCGCAATTACATATATTATATTATTGAAATGACTGCCGTACAACGGCCTTATTCTCACACACACGCTCCCTCGGATCCACAATCCGGTAGTTACTCCTAAAGGCACTTCGGCCTCAGCCTCTCCCCTCAGGGTCTTAACAACACATTAGTAATTTACTGGCACCGCAGTCTCTCAATATCACCTTCCTATTATCATACACCTTAGCACTCCCCTAGCACCTCAGCAGGGCAATAACACCTTATTATTTCCATAGCCATCAACATGGCAACAACATAATATCAGTTCACTAGCCTATCAACATGGCAACAATATAGTATCTCATTCACTCTCATATCTACGTCCCTGTCCGTGACCTGACTGCCACGACTTTATGTGCCTCTACTGTCCTGCACTGACAGCCTCACTTCTGGCCTATGTGCGGCCTCCGGCCCTATGCTGGCCTATCCCCTGTGCTCATCGAGGTGGCTCTGCGGCCCGTCCCCGACACCTACAAGAATAACATTACATTGGTATAATACCCTACCATTTCTATTCACTCCACCTCTCCTTACAATCCATGAAGCGTACACACACTAGTTCACCTTTCACTCACCACACATCTTACGGTAACACACCTCCATCGGAGTACACACTACTCACTCGCGCTACAAATCCATGAACTCACTTTCATCTATCGCTCATGGCGCACATTGCTATATCCAATATCACGGACTTCCACATTCCTCACATATACTTATTCACATCATGGTAATAGACGAATATAATATAATACATCAATCATAATAATCAATCAACGTTCTACATACCAGTCATAACTGGAAAGACTCTCACTAGTCTTCTCGACTGCTTCCTTTTATCTCTGCCCGATGGGCTATTATTCACAGATCCGCTCCCTAGGACCTTCTAACTTGCAGTGATAGTAATCCAGCGCTTTCGCCTCATTCAGACTTCCCCCCCCCCCCACTACTCACAACAGCACGCTTAACTTGCTGTCTACTGTGAGCCTTTCTTACTCTACACCCGCTCTGTAGCAATCCCCTTAATTGCACTCACTCCACTCGTGACACATAGTAAGTAGTGTTCACTGCTCGCCTACATTTTACCCTGTAACATGCCACGGTCCCCTAAACAACAGCCAAGTTGGAAGTTTGTGTCGGACCCATATTTTCACTTCAAAGCTGTTTTTCTCAAAATCGGCTCTGCCGACTTATTGTGGGTTTTCTCATGCACACTCACATAATAGCAATATCTTTAATAGGAGACACGTTGGTCTAGGGGCAACGTGCTTGCCTCTCATGCTGAGTATACCGGGTTCGAATCTCGGTCAGTGCAGGCATGTTGGAATATGGGATTTTACTCATATTTTCCTGTCGTTGATCCTATGGTGGGTAGGATCAAGGACCTAGTCTTCTCGGATAAGGGCCGAAAACTCAGAGGGCCCAAGTGTATGTTACAGATGCCTTGGCAGTTAGAAATCGAGAAGAGCAGGCCAAAGAGGCCCCTGCCCTGGCAAAATTAAATAAAACTTATGCCTACCACCCTCCCACCCCCCGCAAAAAAAAAAAAATGACAACCGGCGCTGCACTGTGGCGACGACATGTCTGCTCCAGCTGTAACAGTGCTGCAATGACTAAAGCAAATTTCACAAATTATAGGATTAAAGAAGTATACAAAGTACAAAATACAAATACAAAATAGTTGTGAAAATTATCATAAGCAGAAATGTTTTTGCCGCATGCATGTCTGTACATAAGAAATCTCAATGTCACTGAAACTTCAAAATGTTCTCCTGTAAGATGGGAAAATTTTTTATATACAAGTATGTCAGATGGACCACGGTTTGTTTGATGACGCTTCTCTTCCTCTCAACAGTTTAAATTCTTCTTTTGTTTTCTTTCTTTTCATCCAGATTCATGACATTTTCTTTTCTTGTGTCCCCAGCCAGCATCGTTACGTCAATCCAATGTAGATTTCTGTAGGACTGGTAGGATTACCATCAGGATGGGTTCCCAACATCAAACCGACGTCAGTGTGATGCTGTAACCAGCAAATCTACATAGGAATGATGTCATTCCTAAGTGCAAACTTCACATCAGTTCTATGAGTCGGATTTCCATAGGGTTGTTGGCTGGACGGTCATTAGCAACGCGTCCCCTTAGAACAACAAGGTTCTAACTCCCTTCTGACCACAGACTAATAAATTAACCAGACTGGAAACACGAGCTTCGGGCTGTGTCGTTTTTTACGGAATTTCCCGAGCAGCGGCCGTATAATCAACATGGCCGCCGCTCGGGAAATTCCGATTCTAGTTCTATCTGCAGTAGAACTTTCTTTTTATTTGTCAAGATTGGTTGTACATATATTAATTTCTTGGTGCGGAACCAAACTTCCGCGTTCAGTAGGCACGTCAAAATGGTGTCATTCAAAATTGTAGCTATGCTGAAGCGTCGGACGTTAGTGTAAACCTAATGTGGCGGATGGTTCAAGACCTTTCGCTGTTTTGTGACGTCACACAATGGGATCATCCAGTCTGGGTATTTTATTAGTCTGTGCTTCTGACAACTTTTGAGAAATCAAGGATTGAAGTTTCATGTGCTTGTAGCTTGTAGTGACGCAAATTTTTTTTCTTTTCAGCAATACTTACAAATTACACATCGAATCTGCTTGATACTTTGATACATAAGAGAAAGCCTGTAGAGGTAGTGTGTAGTGTGTAATTCAGTTCAGCCAAAAGTGGAGATAGAATCCTGTCATTCTAAGGGGAAAAAAATGTGAACTCTGCATGTAAGGATGTCAAAGCTGACTGGACTGGACTAACCTTTCTCTGTACCAGCTACAGAACTGGAGAAATAGGTCCCCACCACTTGTTTATAGAATGATCTCAGCACAGCTCGTCTTTTCTCTAGCCTGGTTGCCTCTTCTTTCTCTCTGGTCAAACTGATCGAGCTTAGACACCGGTTGGTACTTTTGTTAATTAGCAGAAATCTAAAAAAAATAATCAACACGAATTTACAAATACAATTTTATTCACATGCTTTTTCATTCATTTCATTGATTACATTAAGACCGGAAAATGATATTTTTCCTACATTTTGTGTGTCTCCCCCATAATTAGCAAAAGGAGAAAAAAATATGCCTAAGTAATTTGGAAGAAATAAAGATAAGCAGATGGTTGGACAGACAGAGCACTAACAAAATTAATCAGAGAAAACATGAAGCGTTTAGAAGCGTATGTGCCTTGTAAATGCTAAAAAAAGCAGGAGTGAAAGAGAGAAGAAAAACTCTAAGTGACTTAAGCTGGACTTGAACTCATGACCTCTGGTATGGCACAAATGGCTTTGCCAGAGAAAGTAAGAGCAGGGAAGGTGTGCTCACATTATACCAGATCAGCTCTAGAAACAGATAAGAATTTACAGTTATTCCTGTTTGGGTATTCCTACTGACAGTTCAGCCGTTTGGAATATGTTTTCAGTTGTTCTACTGAAGGTTGCAGTTACACTCTCTAGAAAGTAAATCATTAAGGCAGGCCCACACAGTGATGGTCTAAATTCCAGGACATGCACCATTACAACGTAAGCTCCATGAACAGACTGCGCTCTGACAAAGTTTATCTATTTTGGAGTCTGTGGCTGAATGCCCAGGACCATATTACACAATCTTATGCCACCCTTTTGCTCTGGGTTAAACTGGTTAAAAAATCTCTTCATCATTCTGTACAACTGGATTGGTCTCTTAAATCATTTCCTATGGTAACTTTTGTGGTTGTGGACGGGAACTCTCAATACTATCCAGACTGAAATTTTGACGTAGTTCAAAGATAGGTTTTCTTTCACTCAGTATAAACACGACATAATACATTACATATTACAGTAAAGAAATATCAATGAACCAGGATGAGATTCAATATTTCTAGAAGTTAGCTTAGATATTGGATGTCGAGGAATCGGTGTCCACTCAAGCTGAATATTCGGCTTTCCGTAGAGAAACAAAAATCAGCGAGCTGAATATTCGGCTTATATTACCGTAGCACATGAGTTAAATCATTCTCATACAAATCTAAGCTCTACATCTTTGTTTTGGCCTGGATTCAAAATTGTAATCAGCCGTAGGTTTACTTGGGGTTAATGATAGGCTTAGGCCACATATTTCCTTTTTGTTAAATCTCCAAATCACCCAATGCCACATTTGTAAGTGTGCATGAGAAAACCCACAATAAGTCGACAGAGCTGATTTTGAGAAAAACGGCTTTGAAGTGAAAATATGGGTCCGACACAAACTTCCAACTTGGCTGTTGTTTAGGGGACCGTGGCATAATACAGGGTAAACTGTAGATGAGCAGTGAACACTACTCAGTATGATCTCTATAACAGCTCCTAACAGCATTCACTCCAATATCAATGGGTCAATTAGCTATTGCCGCTTTTAGGATTAAATGCCGTTTTCTCAAAATCTTGTTTTAGAGGGGTCACTGACTTCAATTTATCAGAAATGTCTTCTCTTTTATTATATGTACAGAACTCAAAATGTCATGTTGCCGACTTATTGTGGGTTTTCTCATGCACACTCACATTTAATTTACATACCACTTCACTATTAACAACCACACTCACCCTAATATATTGTTGTCAACATCAATGCTCGTAGGAAAATTTCTTGGATAAATCTGTCTAGTTGCTTTCAAGGTTTCCACAGCTGGGACCCAAAATCTTCCAATCTATAAATGAAAGAAACATACATTGTAAGAAGATCCAAAATCCCTAAAAACTTTCCAAAACCCACAATGTTTTATCCCCTACCAAAATCCTAAAATCTTCTAATCTACCATCAAAATTTCAATCAAAATTTTAAAATCTTCCAATGTATCACTAGAATCCCCAAATCTTCAAATCTGCCAAAAGAAAAAAAATAGAAGGAAATCCAAAAATTTTCCAATCTACAAAAAAAACAACAAATTCTCTATCATATTCAAGAATGGATGGAACCTGAGGATTATTTTATGATTTATTTTTCTAGCTTGGGTGTGGGAATAAAACATGATACAATCACACAGATTTTGTTGATTTTTTTGTTGTTGTTGTTTCTTGTTTTTTGTTTGTTTTCTGTTTTTGATGTAAAAATGGACGAAAATGAAATACGGCAAGAAACAGACAATAACACAAAATTCACAATCTGATATAAAGCAGGTTGTCACAATAAAGCTCTCTGTAAACTTTTTGTGTGACTTCATCCCTGTGTTCTAAGTCTCTGTCTCTTAGAAAAACTGAAACGTGAATTTTGAAACTGGAGGGCAGCATGACTTAAAATATTCAGAACAGAAACAGGAGAAAAGTCAAAGAATCACTAGACAGAATGCCATTGTAGGTGATCTCTATTGTCCCTGCCCACCTCTCTGCCCAGCTCCATCAGTGAAGGCTGGGGACCACAGATGACACACACTTCCACGTGTCGCAGAAGCTCAAAGGTCAGGAGGCGATGTGGAATCTGGAAAGTAATGAAGATGAAATCAGAAATTGTGATGAAAAAAGGAAAAGGGGGGGGGGGTCGTCACACATGGGCAGGTTTGAGTCTGAGTTTGGGTTTTATGGCGCTTCGGCACGATAACGGCCGTCTTGCACCTTTCACAGTCTATTTGGGTACACGTTCTTCATTTATGTTTCATATTCAGAGCTCCTAAATTAACCAATAGAATTAAATACTTTCATATAATTTTATCACATTGGTAAAGTTCTGATGTTGTATGGATCTGAAATATGTTTTGTAAATTATGAGTATAAAAGGTTTTAAATCAAGCTGTAGATCTTGGCTTCTCTCAGAAAGAACAAGACGCGCTGTGGGTCCATGTCAGAAAATAATTCTTTCAATTTCGTGGGTCCGCAGGCATAGTGCTTTCTTGATAATGCATGAAGACTACATATTTGGTTAAAATATGTTTTATTGATAGTCAGGTAGATAAGTTTTATTTTCTGAAATAATGTTTGCGGTTGTTCCCACCCTACTAGCATTCCCTGCATAAATCCCACAAAGATTTGTATAGGATTTCTGTATGGTTGGTAGGACTACCATAGGAGTGGACTCCCTACATCAAATTGACGCAATGTCGTAACCAACAGATCTAAGTAGGAATAACGTCATTCCTATAAGTAAACTTGACCTTCACCCTATGCGTTGCATTTCTCTAGGGTTGTTGGCTGGGTAAAGTCTAACTCTGAAAATCATGCCTCACACAATTTTAACAAAGATCTTGAGAATCTTACCAGTGTATTAAAGTTTATATGATGCTATTTTTGCCAAATTTAAATTGAGGAAGTTCTGAATACCAAGCATTAAATAAAGTACTATAAAAAAATCGTGAAAGGCAAAATGCGGCCGTTACCATGCCGACAGGCTGTAAAACCCAAATATAAACTGATAACTTCATTAAAATCTCACAAAAATTTCTACGTAACATTTACGGCATCCCCAACTGCTCAGTGTTGCTTTAGTCTTTTTAGACATAAGCTAAAACCCACAGTTTAGGACCTCCTATTCTGCAGGGACTTTATAAAATTTCAGACATTTTCTTTTTGATTTGGAAAATTTCTTTCATTCTATAATGCATTTATTTTAACTGAAAATTTAAATAACATTTCAAGCTTTGAGTAATTGTTTCCACCCTTTACAAACTAGAAATCTAGATCTAGCCTAATGATGAATTTGTGGACCTAATCTGTAAATGAAGATATTTAATTTTTTTTTTTTCATTTCAATGCATATGTTTTCAAATTTTATTGTTTTTGTGGCGACCCAAAATTCTATTTTAGTTTGCAAATTTGTGAGATCTTGTTGAGTGACTTTCCAGCGGCCTGCAACGTTTCACCACCATCATCATGCTATCATTAAGCAAAAGGGTGAACATGTAGATCTAAGAGATTGAAGCATCTAAAACTTGGTGACTACGAGACTAAAAATTATGAATGTGATGTGCCACCTTAATTTTGACAATATTTTACGTGGACTCGTCCATTTCTGTCAAAACACAAGTCTTTTTATGATTTCTTTGAATGCAAAGGAAACAATGTATTTCGTCGATTTGAATCGAAAAAGTGTGACCGGAAATTCCTTTCTTCGTCACTTTTCACATTGCTGGTCGAAAATCAATTTTAAATTTCTCATCTGTGTATTCTCAGTGTCAGCTTGTACAATAATAAACAGTCGATGGGGAGACTATTTGAAATTTGATACAATCGTTTGAAAATAGATCTAGATCTAGGCCAATTCCAATGATGGTCATCCATTACTGGGAATTATTGAAATATAATACTTCCATTTGTCTCATACTCATTCATTCATGTCACCCTAAACTGCGCTCGGCATTACTATGGGTAGTAATAGTTAACTATATAACGGCATAGAACACCACTTTCGTGTCTACGGCCATACCACGTTGAAAATACCGGTTCTCGTCCGATCACCGAAGTCAAGCATGGTTAGTACTTAGATGGGTGACCGCTTGGGAACACCACATGCTGTAGATATTTTTTGTTTTTGTTTTGTTAAGCCCATTTTCTTTTTGTCATAAATGGCCTATACGCTTATTTGTTGTTGTTTTTTTCAAATATTGTAGATCTGCTTTTTGAATAGTATCGTTCAGATATCCGAATAAACAAAACCCGACATTCGTTCAATTTACTATCGGCTTCATACCTGATTGATAAAATTCATGCTCGCCTCTACTAATAGGTCTGGACTCTAACAATATAATGAATTACAATTCAAGTTTAAAGTTGTTTCACCATTCATGACATTAAGTTTCAAATAGCTCCCGTAAGAGCCGTAAAAAATTGCACTAGCCGACCGGTGAAGGTCGCCTGTGCGGGGTATTGGGAGTAGTTTTCAACTAGCAATAACCACGCCTCGGTAAAACCTCATTGGCTATGGTACCGCCACTGCGCAAAGCTAACACTACATAAGTAATCGTGATTCCGCGACTATATTGGACATGTTAAAGCGTAGTGGTATTGCTCTGCAGTTTGAAATACAATATATATATTCCTGTTAGTTTGATACAAATTAGAAAAAAGCAAACACTTTCAAACAATAAATTGCTTTCAAATTTACATAAAACTTGCATTTGTAAAGATTAAATCTAAAAATTTGGCCATTTATTCAATATTATATAGTTTTTGTAGGGGACATAACTCCTTATTAAAAAGTACATCTTGTGGTCAGGGGAAATAACTATTAAATTTTTCATAATTTTCCTGTTTGTTCGAATGAATAAATAATTTAGTGTATGAAACGTCTCCATAATCTTCTGGTTGCTCATTAAATGATAACTTTCTGCCTTGCATTTCAAGTTATAACATCCCTACCAACAGTTACATTTCGGCTGTAATTTCGGACTCTTACTTTCATCCAGACATTAAATACTGTAATATTCAAATATAATTTAAGGATGAATTCATGACACATTTAATATTGTTTCTGCTCGAACTTCATGAAAGTTTACCAGAAAACATCATTTTTCCCTCTTTGATGTAAATGTATTCTTTTCTATTCAAATTCAGAAAGGATTTTTCTCTTCATATTTCTTTTGCTTACAGTGGGACTTCCTTGAGGCAGGTAGATGGGTACATCCCTTGAGGAACACTGGGTGAAAGACCTCATGAGCAGCGACAGAAGTAAAAGCTCTGTGGCTGTCAAGTCCCACCATTTGCTAGTTGCTACCACCACTCGACCATGCACCATCAGGCAACCGTAGGGACTGTCCGCAGCTTCCACAAAAGCCTCTAAAAAATTCTGTAACGAAAATGCATACACAAAACCAGTTCAAATAAATCAGAATACATAACAGAGTATTATTTATGTGCCAAAAGAGAATAAATAAAAGACAGAACTAATAACTATTGACTATGCTTAAATATTACAATAAATTATTTTCCTTGAAGGGCACAAGCTGATTTGTTGGGGTTGTTTCCCTTACACCGTATGTAAAAATTTCCTTCTTTATAATTTAAATTTGGTTATTTCCCCTTGACCGCCCAGTTAAGAGAATTTCGACCACTTCTTGTTTTTTATTTACACGTTCAGATATAATGTTTTTCATCTTAATCTCTATTACCACCTTATTTTTATTCGCGATATTTTAATTTTTTTTGTATTTTATTTAAGAAAAAAAGAGAATGAATGATCATTACGTGTTCTTATTTCCTATCAAATGTTTCCAAATTTATATTGTAAAGTTATAAATAATTTTTTAAAAACAAGCAAATTTATGTTTATTTTGAGGGATCACCCTTTACTTTGTTCCATGTGCCCTGCCTTGCTCTAAAGGTTTTTTTTTAACCCTTTGAGTACCGAAACAGCGTGCTATGAAGTATTTAACTGCTCTCTGAAGTATACGTATTGGTTCTCAATTACTACCTTTTGTACATAGATCAATATCCTGATTTAGAATCATACTTAGCATTTAAAGTACCTGAAATGAGTGGACCTTAATAAAAACGAAAACTGACAAAATCTAGTTTTCAAATTGCCAGTAGTCAAAGGGTTGAAACTGTTTATTCATATTTAGGTAACCACAACAGCGTGAAGGAATCAAGCCACTTTACCTGCAGCATGGCAGCTTCAGCTGTGATAAGGATATCCACAGCATTGGTCAGTTCAGAGAACACAGGCAGGAGATGTTGCTGAATTAGGATGTCTACCAACTGGAAACAAATCTGTGGGGAGCAAAAAAAAAAAAAAAAGAGTGAGAAATTAAACAGAAATCATAGTGGGTTTTGACTAATTTTCACTACAGTTCTAGTAATGCAAACATGTACATGGTAAAATATGTTCATAATAAACATATCAAGGGCCACATGGCAGACTATCGTAACTCAAGATTTATTTATTTTTTAAATTGATGTATTGGGACATTGATAGTCTTTGATGGCCTGCAGGTTATGTTATATTTTGGGGATTAAATTTTGAAAACTGAGGGTTTAATAACGAATTATATCTGATAAAGAGAGTTATTCAGTTAGTTTTTGTCACTTGTCCAGAAGAATGTGTAAAAAGTGAGTTATGATAGTCACCCAGACTTTGACATATGCAAGTAAAAAATACACACATGTATATGTAACAGTACATAATTCAATCACGACTATTTGTAGAGTACATGTGTTCAACACTGGCATGGAGTTATGACCCACAATCATTTAAAAATGTACACCATATTTTATATTATAACTCTAGTGTCATTTTTTGTTTCATGTCTCATTTTAATTCTGTGAGACTAATTGTCTAACTAGGATCCACAACTAGCAATTTCAGAGTCGTTCTTTTTTTAATACATTAACATGTAAAGAGAGAGAGAGAGAAAGAAACAGAGAGAGAGAGAAAACATAGAGACAGAGAGAGAGAGAAAAAATAAACCACACACACACACACAGAAAACAGAGAGATACAGAGAGAGAGAGGGAGGGAGTGAGAGCGAAAGCACACACACACACACACAGAGAGAAAACTCAGAGACACAGAGAGAGAGGGAGAGAGCGAGAGAAAAGACATAGAGAGAGAACACACACACACATACACAGAGAACAAAGAGAGAGAAAAAACAGAGAGAGAGAGAGAGAAGAGAAATCAGAGAGAAAGACAGAGAGGAAGAGAGAGGGAAGGGAGAGGGAAGGGGAGAGAAAGGGAGGGAGAGAAAGAGCAAAAAAAAAGGGGGTGGGGGGAGAAAGAGCCACATTTGGTATCTATCCAGCCCATCTTCCAACCACCATCCAGCCTTCAAACCATCTCACAATGACACCATCTATCCATCCATCCATCCATCCATCCATCTATCCATCCATCCATCCATCCATCCATCCATCCATCCCACCCCACCCTTTTCCCCCATCACCCACAGGTCCATCTGTCCACCCCATCCACTCATTCATCTGTTTGTCATCACAGTCAGTCTACTTCTTGTCATCACCATTGTCTGTGTCTGTCTATCTGTCTGTCTATCTGTCTATGACCCCGAATGTCCGTCTGCCTCCTTACCAAGTCCTATCTAGGTTGAGAAATTAATGACAAGCTTGAACCATAATCTCATCATGTGCAGGATGACCCACTTATGCAACAGAAACATCAATTTAAAAAAAAAATTGTATGTTGAGTACTTTAGCGAACTCTTCAGATTTTATGGGTCAAGCACGATGCTCTTTGAATCAATTGGTTTGTTCCACTTACGTCACAGAAAATTGTGATGTTGACCGCACGGCGGCCGAGCATGCCTGCTAGCAAACAGGTGTTGTTTTTTCTTTTGGTACGGCGGCTGAACATGTGCACTTACAAAGATTTGTTTGTTGCTTTTTTTGGGGCACGACTGCAGAGCCAGAACACGCGCACCTACATAGTATACTTTGGGGGGGGGGGGGGGGGCACGATGACAGAACACGCGCACCCGAAAGTATACTTTGGGGGGGGGGCACGATGGCAAAACATGCGCAGTTACAAAATATACATTTTTTGGGGGGGTACGATGGCAGAACACGCGCACCTGCAAAGTATACTTCTTCTTTTTTTTTTGGCACAATGGCAAAACACGCACACCTGCAAAGTATACTTTGGGGGAGGGGGCACGATGGCAGAACACGCGCACCTGCAAAGTATAATTTGCGGGGGGGGGGGTACGATGGCAGAACACCCGCACCTGCAAAGTATACTTTGGGGGGGGGGGGCACGATGGCAGAACACGCGCACCTGCAAAGAATACTCTTTTTTTCGCACGATGGCAGACTACGCGCACCTGCAAAGTATACTTGGGGAGGGGGGGTGGTATGACGGCAGAACAGGCGCACCTGCAAAGTATACTTTTTTTTTTTGGCACGATGGCAGCACACGGGCACCTGTAAAGTATACTTTTTTTATTATTATCATTTTTGGCACGGCGGCTGAGCATGCACACTCTCAGAGATTTGCTGTAATCCGAAAAGAAGAACTGAATCTCTTCGGAGAACAAAGACCTATCGCATCGGAGGCTTCCTACGAAAAACGAAATAAAATTTCAAATTTCGTAAGAGCATAAGTTCTGTGCCATTAGGCGCGACAAACCAACAGGTTAACTGATGACAGATAGAAACCGCTAGGGTTCTGATCAACGACCCAAGCTGGGTTCTCATGTGTCCGGAAACGGATACGACAAGAATACATCAAGTTGTAAAATGAAAGAAGAGTTTCCACGTGTACGGAAATGGGGTCCCCGTGCAAATGAAAATATTCTTTCCATTTCACTGCCTGACGAGTTTTTTGACATTTCCGTAGCCGTTTTCGTTTCCGTTTCCGTATACATGGAAACACAGCTTAACTCTACACTGTATATAAACAACGTTCTCTTCATAGAATAAATTGTATAAGGTTTTATTATTACGTTTTGTTTGTCACTTTCTTCTTCTTTTCTATACAAAAAAAATGTAAGAAAACCCCTTTGTTCCCTATGGACTCAAAAACTACTGGACGTATTGAACTGAAATTTGGCACACACAATTGTACGATACTGACCAGTGTTCCTATGTACATAGGCATAAAAAAGCTTATGGGATTCGTGAGTTATTTAATTTTAAAAAAAAAGTTTATTGCTATGTAACATCTGTATTTTTGCATGTTTGTTTCGTAATGTATAGTACCGTGCATGTCATAAAAAGTAACCGTATCAAGCGTTCAGTTTGGTGCGTAGTGTTGTGGTGCGCATGAGTTCTGAAGCAAGACTGTAGTTTATTACTTTTATTATATGAGAGAGAGAGAGCGGGAGAGAGAGACAGAGAGAGAGAGAGAGAGCGAGAGAGAGAGAGGGGGGCAGGGGGAAGCACATGATTGTTTATTCCGGGCAATGCCCGGTAGGTCATCTAGTTTAAAAAAAAATTTCAATTGTGGCACGTCCAACTGGTAGTTAGAATGTTGTTTAATTGTACATTCGTTGTTGTTTTTGTTGTTGAAGTTCTTGTTATTGTTTATCTTAAAATAGGTCCTTTTTTGCTTATTGTTGTTTTATTTTTATTAATTCTCTTTTTTGCCTATATTTGAACTTTATGTCTCGTCCTTTTGCACCCACCATCTTCGACCTACAAACATATTTATAAATAAATCCTTCCTCTGTCTCTCTCTCGCTCTCTCTTTCGTTCTCTCTCTCTCTCTCTCTCTCTCTCTCTCGCGCGCTCTCTCTCTCTCTCGCTCTCTCTCTCTCTCTCTCTCTCTCTCTCTCTCTCTCTCTCTCTCTCTCTCTCTCTCTCTCTCTCTGCGTCCTCAAGACGCGACGGGGATTCCTGACAACAAAAAACTGTTCACACGACTATCGTTTGTGTAGAATCTTATAATTATAAACACCTATTGTTTGTTATAGCGAGTTCAAGAGACAATCTTCTACCCTCTTTGTTTCCGACCAGATCTCAGCTAGCCTAACAACAATTTTATCAATATTTTACCTCTGATTCGGTACTATTAAAACATCTTGCCAGGTGCCTGTTACTATTGTTTTATTCCCGGGTCGTTGCCTTTCTGCAAGATACAGAAAGCTGCCAGAATTGTTCGCACTTCACGGATGGCCCGAAATTCCAATAACTAGTTACATATTCATATTACTACAGGTGTCACAAGCTGTCTACTAGTTTTCTGACAGCCAAGATGAAGTGGCTTTTTGGGGTTTGAATTTAGAGTTGAGTTCTGAGAGAGCACGTGGACGCGGTAACTGTCACATTGTGCTAGGAAGTAGCTAGAAACTCATATTAAGGGAGACAGAGAAAGACAGAGACAAGAGAAAGACAGACATACGAACACAGAGGGAGAGACAGGCAGACAGATAGACAGAGAAAGAGAGAAAGAGAGACACACAGAGAGAGAGAGTGAGAGAGAGAGAGAGAGCGAGAGAGAGTCCAGAAATAAGGAAGAAAAAACACGAGAAATCACACTAAAGACATAGTTTTTGAAGAGGAAGTCAGCTTATCGACTTTCATGAATAACCACTGATTAAATGTACGGTGAAATCTCCCTTTGTCTTTCTAGACCCCTTGTCTTTTCAGCTCAGGCAAAAGATGAATTAATTCTGTAACTTACAGCAGACTGAACCTCGCAGGGCTGTTTGATCTACAAGCTTACATGAAAGGGAATAGGAAGGAAGTGTTCACCGGCGAGCACTAATAGCAAAGACAATTGACTATTTAGTATCTTTGCTGGTAGACAGAGGATACAAGAATAGGTCAAGTCTAGCGTGCTAGTCCTGGCGATGGCACAGCCAAATCAGCTCTATTATAATGTTATTCTGGCAAAATGCGAGTAGCAGGAACTGTTTCTTTGATATAAGCAAAGTTATTACCGTCAATTATTAAGATTATTAATATTGTTTTATTATTGTCAAGTCGATGTCTTTGTCGGTGCTGGGGGTGGGGTTCGGGTAGCGGGGCAACAATGGATGGTGAGGTGGTTACTGTGGAAGAGGGGTGGGGGTGGGGGTGGGGGGGGGGGGTGGGGTGGCCATGTCAGCATCAGTGATGAACTTTTTACGCTACTGTTTTCCCTCCGCCCCCCCCCCCATCTGTCTATGTATCTGTTTGTCCGTCTCTCTCTTCCCCCACACCCCACTCCCTCCTTCTCCCCCCCCCCCCGCTATTGAGTCCGGGGGAGAGGAGCGGGGGGAGTGTTCAGACAGGGGCTCAACAATGGCACGGTGAAGTGGTCACTGTGGCAGGGGGAGGACGGGAGGGAGGGAGGGGAGGGGGCATGGCCATGTCATTATCAGTGATCAAGTTTTATACCTCCTCCCCCCCCCCCCGGCAACTGTTGTACCTCCTCTTCACCTACCTACCAACCTACCTACCAGTTTGCCTATCTACCTAGTAATTTTTACTACCTACCTAATCACATATCTATTTACCTGTCTTCCTACCTACCAATCTGTCCATCTCCTTTCCTCTCTCCCTCCCTCCCTCATCTCGTATTCCTTTCCTACCGATGTAATTAGCGGCCTACCTGCATGCCTATCTGTCCATCCATCCATTCGTCTATCTATCTGTCTGTTCATCCGTCCACCCGTACGTCCTTCCATCTATCTATCTATCTATCTATCTATCTATCTATCTATCTATCTATCTATCTATCTATCTACCATCACCTATTTCGCTTTTCTGTTCATCCATCTATCTACAGTAATATATCGATCTCTCTTCGAGAAGTTGTCCGTCTGTAATACATCTGTCTGTTTCTCGCCTCACCGAAGGCTCAGTGCGACCTGGCCTCGTATATTCTAACACCCATAGCTTCTCAATAGACAAGCGAAAGTCTAAGCAGCTTGTTCTAGAAAAGTCTAGACAAATCCAGAAGGAAACAACTAGGTAAGCGCTTTACGTCGGGGCGGCGGAGAAACCGTGGACGGGCAACACAAAAGAAATTAGGAACAAGAAAGTTGGCCTACAAGCCCGCTAGGTGAGAATCTGGTCCGAAACAAAGAGTTCGGGAGATTGTCTCTTGAACTGGCTATACAAACAATAGGTGTTCATATACGATGCTACACAAACGGTAGTCGTGCCAACAGTTGGTTTTTTTTTTTGTTTGTTGTCAAGAATCCCCGACGCCGTCTTGAGGACACAGAGAGGGACTGAGAAAGGATTTATTTATAAATATGTTTGTAGGTCGAAGATGAATGGATGACAGAGGGAGCTTGGGGGTGGGGTGAGTCTAATCATCTAATCATGACAAGTCGTAGCTTGATGACGAGGAAGAAATGTCGGGCAGAAAATGTTCTCTTTTTGTTGTTGTTGTTGTGGACGACGTTGTCATTGTTGTGGCCATTTCGCAGCAAACTCGTACTTCAAGGGTCTGGTACTATGATGTTTTGCAATCATGCTAAAATGCTCGCAGTTGTTGTTGTTTGGGGGCGAGGAAGGCGGCAGATATTTGTATTTTGTATTTTTATACTACTTTTTGCCTTTGTGTCATTGCACTCAGTTACAACTGGAGCAGGCATGTTGTCGCCACAGTGCAGCGCCGGTCGGCGGTTTTTTTTTGGGGGGGGGGGGCGGGGGGGGGGAGATGAGGGGGAAATGGAGGTGGGGGGTTTGGTAGGGATGAATTTTAGTTGATTTTGCCCGGGCAGCGGCCAGTTCGGCCAGTTCGGCCAGTTCGGCCAGTTCGGCCTGTTCGGCCTGCTTTTTTCCATTTCCAACGGCCAAGGTATCTTTAACGTGCGCAACGTGCACACGTGCCCTCCGAATTTTTTCGTCCTTATCCGAGAAGACTAGGTACTCGATCGATCCTACTCTCCAATAGGATCAGGGACACGAAAATATGAGAAAAATCCCAAACTTCCTACATGCCTGCACCGGCCGGGTTTTGAACCCGGGACCCTTGGCATGAGAGGCGAGCACCTTGCCTCTAGACCACCTTGTCCCCTTGTTATGCAAGTTATGCAAACCACTGCTTTATCAGCTTACCACCCTTTCCATCTTAATCAGTATTAATTTTATTAATAATCAATATATTTCAACAAAGCAGACAATCTAAATTCCCTTGTCTGTAGCACACCAGAGCAATTTGGAAATTCGTCACACTGTCGGAGTTTGAGTTTGGATTTAACGGCCCGTCGGCACAATAACGGCCACTTTACGCCTTTGGAGTAATTATTCCTTATCTGGCATTGAGGCCAATGTTAGTTATTCGGACTTTTTACAAATAAAATAAAGTAAAAATATGAGATTAAAAATCTAAGGAGAAAAGGCCCGAGCTGTATAAATAAGTCTGTCTGTATCATAATATGGATTTTACCTGGTCAAAATCTGTTCAACAAACATGTAGACTTCGGTCTTCTTTAGGATGGGCAAGATGTGCTGCAGGTCCACGTCACAACATCATTCTTTCATGCATCCGCAAGCACTGTGCTTTCTTCCGATATACATGAAATCTACACATTCTGTTAAAATTTACTTTATTGATGGTTCGCAATTGCACGTGGAAGGATAAAGAGGTGACATGAAAGACAGGCTCGGTTTGACAAATAGACGGACGGGTTGTTGAACATAATGGTATCTTGAAAACTAATTTACTGTAATTTCAATTAATGATGTTTGTTTGTTTTATCTTTACTTTTAAACCCACAGAAAATCTGTGGGGACACTAAGCACATTCGCCATTTCCCCAACAGAATGCAGGTGAAAACCGACGTATCTTCTACCTTACTAATGAACTCGCAATAGATGAGATGCCATTGTGGTTTTTGTTGTTGTTTTTTTACTTCTTAAAAAATTGTTTAATTAATGTGGTTTTTTAAATTCTGTTTCAATTCTTTGTTTGTTGTTGTTGCTTTGACGTAGTTCTGTGGGAAACTTTTGCTTTTTCTTATCTGGGTTTGAAGTTTGAATCAGACTTCTGAGACACCATGTCGACACAATTATCGGTCACACTGTGCTAGGAAAATGTTAAACGATAGACAGAACATACTAGAATGATAAAACAGAAGGGGACTCTACTGGGACCGAAAGCTGGGTGTTGTTGTTGTTGTTGTTGTTTTTCCTGTTTAGGACCAAAAAGCTTTTTTTTTTCTTGCCTAATTCTTTTGCTATCGTAATGTTTCTTCAGTCTTCTAAAGTTGGGCATTGCTACATACAACTTTTCTTTTCTTCTTTTGTTCTGTCGTATTTCTAACTTTGTAATTTCAGCTAGGATAATGTGCCAATGGCTAAATTAGCTTGACTGAGATAGTGATTAAAGGCACAACATAATTATGGCGGTACAGAGATAGGGCATCAAATTCCTTCATTTCAACTGAATATCATAGACAGAAATGCCTCGTTTCCCGTAGGAAAATATGACATCTGTTCTACATGTATGTGATTAGAACTGACAAAACCCCGCGAGCTAACGATGAAACGCATATCTCTTTAAAAAATCAAAACCAACTATTTCTAGGATCATTTCAAGCAAAATGTTTTAACTGGATGCAGGAAAGTGGCTAATCTTTCATATAAGTGGTTTTGTCCACAGCATGCGTCCTGGAACGGAAGCTGCGGACAAATATACAGAGGCAAAGAGTGTTTTACTTTTTCATACGTCATTTTTCCGTAAAAGAAGCGAAACGGATGCTATGGACAACAACACTTAGTAGCAAAGCTGATTTCCCATAGAAAATGTTTCCCCCCTTTGGAGGGATTTTCTCAGGTATTTGGTCTTTCTTCTTAAGCCCGATTTCGTCGGATCCAACAATATCTGTACTGCGTCAGTGTCTACTGCATCAAGTACTACATAACAATGTTTCCCCGAGTCTGACAGCAGTAGCTCACAAGTAAAGCCTGGATTCATACATTGCGCAAGTCCTTTTGTCTACAAGTCCACGTGACATACTGGCGTATCGATGATTTTGAGAATTTTTGGTTACGGCTGCCTTATCATTGCTAATGGTGACATCTGTATTGTCACAAAGCCACACATATCTTTATTAGTTTTGAAATTATAAGCAGAAGCATTCTTGTCTGTTGTACACAAGGAATCCCTCACCAAAACTTTGTATCCATATGTGTATTCATTTTGAAATTATAAACTAAAGCATGCTTGTATGTACCTATGAAATCTTTCATCAAAACTTTGTATCCATAAAATATGTGTATTAATTTTGAAATTATAAACTAAAGCATGCTTGTCTGTACATAAGAAATCTTTCATCAAAACTTTGTATCCATATGTGTATTAATTTTGAAATTATAGGCTAAAGCATGCTTGTCTGTACATAAGAAATCTTTCATCAAAACTTTGTATCCATCTCTTTATTAATTTTGAAATTATATGCTAAAACATGTTTGTCTGTACATAAGAAATCTCACTGCCCCAGAACTCTCTAAAGCTGGCTTGTAAAATATCAAAATTGTTTGATACGCCATTTATGCGAGATAGACGACCAAAATAATGAAGCACACAAGAGTTGGATGAACAGGCAAAATATAACCATCGAGACAAAGACGCCGAACACAAAAGATTATCTCACCAACAATTACTGAAAATATACTGACATTTTCCCTTTTCCACCCTTTTTTTTGTTCCGAGATGGAAAATTGCAATCAGGCGTAGGTTTACAAGGGATTAATCATTGGGTTAGACCACATATTTCTTTTTCGTTAAATCTCCAAACCACGCAATGCCACATTTATTTACATTCTTTCCCCATCAGAAAGGAGCCACTAAATACATGTAATTTGCGGTTTGGGGGAGATTTAAGCTTTCTCTCCACAAGTTTTAATACCCAGCGCAAACATACGTGAACAAATAACGTCACAAAAACGGAGTTTCCATTCTCTGGACGGCAAGGTGGTCGTAAATATTATTCACAAACAGATATAGAGGGTAGAGAACCGACCCTGTTTCTTAACGAGGGAAAATACAGCTTTAATAATGAACAAAATGTACGACTCGGGGAAGAAATAGCGACGTTTTTCCTCGTGTTTTCCCTTAAAAAGATACGAACTTTTTTTTTTTTTTTTTTGTTCCGTGCGAAGAAAACACGACATACGTTTATTTTGTTTTGTTGATTCTCTGCCGGGCTCTTAGAATTCGTAATTTACAAAAACCCGGACAACAAAGGCGAGGAGCAGGGGAGGGAAGGAAACACGACAACAATAATTATCAAATCGAACAATAGACGTGCAAAATGGCGTGAGGGCTTGATTGGAGAAGTACATAGCAGCCCAGTAATAATGATAATAATTATGACGACAGTCGAAGAGGGACACAACAAAGGCGCGGAGACCATTAGCAGACGACGCAACCAAGCCTAATGACACTGGCGTTTCCGGTGCTGCTTTTTATTCCCGCGCTTTCCGAGAAAAGTTAAGTACAAAAGACAGCGGCTCTAGCTAGCGTGTCAACATCAACAAACAATACAAATCATCAGGGAAGGACTTGCAGGGAAACCAGGGGATGTAAGGAAATGATTGTGCGCATTGTTGGTTCACACTAGACCAAAATATCCCCCCGGCCGGCGAGCTCTTCAACGCCGCCACAAGACTGGGGCTGGCTCAAAAGGGTGAAAACTTAAAAAATAAGAACTTTGAGGAGATGAATAGCAGGGAACAAAAAAAGAGGAGCAGCGATACAAAGATAAAAGGAAGCACTGACAATGCACTGACAATGCACTAAAGAGTGTCAGGAAAACAACCGAAATTTGTTTTGAGGATAATGAGCATCTTGTCTTACGTCAGTTCATCATCGTTCTGGAGGCGGGGGGTACTAGGTGGTGGTGGTGGTTTTTTTTCTTTTCTGTTTGTTTGGTGGGTTTATTTTATGGATGGATGGATGGATGGAGGGAGGGAGGAAGGGCGGGAGGGGAGTGGATGGATGGATGGATGGATGGATGGATGGATGGATGGATGGTTGGAGGACGGGAGAGAGGGTAGGTGGTTGGGCGGGTGGATGGGTGGATGGACCGACCGAGGGACAGATGTATGGATGTATGGATGATGGATGGATGGATGGAGGGAGGGAGGTGTGGATGGATGGTGAATGGATGGAAGGAGGGATGAATGGGTGGACGGATGGATGGATGGACGGATGAACGGAGGGCGGATGGATGGATGGATGGGTAGGTGGGTGAGTGGGTGGGTGGATGGATGGATAGATGGTCGGAAGGTTGGATGGATGAATGGATGCATGGATGGATGGATGGATGAAGAGATGGATGGAAGGATGGGTGGATGGATGGATAGACGGACAGACGGACGGACAGATGGATGGACGGACAGATTGATGAATGGGTGGAAAAAGGATGAATGGATGGATGAATGATCGGACGAAGGAGAGGAAACAGGGGGTGGATGGGGCAAGTTTGCTTTGAAAAAAAAAGAAAAGGGAACAACAAACAAAAGAAAGAACAAAATGTATGAAACGGCACCTCTAGTCTCCAAATCACACAGACAAACAATACAAAAGAAATGGACTTTTTAATCTTATCCTGAAATCAAGCCCGCCCCATGAACTGTTGAAAGTTGTATGTTCCTTACAATAGAAAGGGCAACAGATCACAACACACTCGGTGGCCCAAGACGCTTTACATGGAGAAAAACAATGATAATCCGCTCTAATACGGACACATGCGTACAAACACAACTGCACATGCGCACACAATCAGATGCACAAATGCACACACACGCAACGCGTATCCCATCAAAGATACTGCCATTGATAACATGAGACAGCTAGTGCTTTGAGCGTGCACAGATTCCGTACCGCCACCTATCGGCAAACGCGCGGAAGTCATGAGAAGTGTCGTATTTTACAAAGCCAAATAGGGAAAATCTTGGATTTTGTTCACTGTTCATCTATAGCTATGGGCCTTGATTGGCGTCTCTTATTGTGGAATTATAACCTCCATCGCTGAGGGAAACTCTGGTTATTTTTTTCTTTCTTTCAGTCGCAGTAGCACGGTCACAATTTTTGCATCATAAATTTACCATTATATCCAGCATTCTTTTCATACTATGCGCCATGGGCCCCGCCCCCGATCAGAGCGCAAATTGTGTGCATGGTTTTTTTTTTTGTGGTGCGAAGAAGACAGTGTTTCATCTTATCCTTTCTAGTATCTTTGATCCCATCCACAAGACACGGCACAGAAATTCCATCAACAGTCAAAATACTTTTTAAATAATGGATTTTTAAACTATTTCAAATAGTGATGAGTTCCAGCTCCTTGATGTTCCATAATCAACCGTAAGGCAGTTAGATATGTCCCTAATTTCCCTATATGATAGATATGTTAGATATGTCCCTAATGTTCCTAGATATGTCCCTAATTTCCCTATATGATAGATATGTTAGATATGTCCCTAATGTTCCTAGATATGTCCCTAATTTCCCTATATGATAGATATGTTAGATATGTCCCTAATGTTCCTAGATATGTCCCTAATTTCCCTATATGATAGATATGTTAGATATGTCCCTAATGTTCCTAGATATGTCCCTAATTTCCCTATATGATAGATATGTTAGATATGTCCCTAATGTTCCTAGATATGTCCCCAATTTCCATAGATATGTACTTCAATTGTACTTTATTTAGTTCTTTATTTATTGATCAGTATTATCGTTGCTACTTTCATCGTTATTACTCTGCCTGTGTTGTTGTTTTTTCCTTCTCATATCTGATTCATTATAAAGTTTCGTTATCGTTTCTTACGCGGAGCTTGGTAGCATACGATCTTCTCTCTCTCTCTCTCGCTCTCTTTCTCTGTCTCTCTCTCTCTCTGTCTCTCTCTCTGTCTCTCTCTGTCTCTCTCTCTCTCTCTCTGTCTCTCTCTGTCTGTCTGTCTCTCTCTCTCTCTGTCTCTCTCTCTCTGTCTCTCTCTCTCTCTCTGTCTCTCTCTCTGTCTCTCTCTCTCGGTCTCTCTCTCTGTCTCTCTGTCTCTCTCTCTGTCTCTGTCTCTCTCTCCACCCCCTTTTTTTTGGGGGGGGGGGGCAAATTTTGATTTCTATCCCTCAGAAAGCATTTTCAGACGCAGTACACTCAAGCAGCGTTCTCTTCCGTGTATGATAATCATAAAGAGCCATCACCTATCATTACCGCATACCTATATATAAATATGTGAGCCACATTTCCTTCTACCGCCCCCCTCCCCGCCTCCCCCACTCAATCGCACGAGGTAATCCCACCATTTCGACATACTTACTCCCACCCCTTTACTCCCGATACCCACCCACAAACACTCAGACAACCAAACTGCCACATCTACATACATATACACTAACTCTTTCCTTCTCTCTCTCTCACACACACACACACACACTAGCTCACCCACCCAGCCACCCACCGACTCATTCCCTCACTGACTCACCCACCCACTCACTCACTCACTCGCTCACTCACTCACTCACTCACTCACTCACTCACTCATCCACCCACCGTCCCACTTACTCACCCACCCACCCACATACCCACATACTCACTCACTCACCCACCCACCCACCCACTCACTCACCCACCCACCTACCAAACCTACCCACGGTCCCACTTACTCACCCACCCACCCATCCACCTACTTACTCAATCACTCACTCACTCACTCACCCACCCACGGTCCAACTTACTCACCCACCCACCCATCCACCCACTTACTCACTCACTCACTCACTCACTCACCCACCCACTTACTCACTCAATCACTCACCCACCCACCCACCCATCCACCCACTCACTCACTCACTCACTCACTCACCCACCTACCAAACACACCCACACACCCACCCACTCACTCACTCACTCTCACTCACAAACTCACTCACCTACCAAACCCACCCACCGTCCCACTTACTCACCCACCCACCCACTTACTCACTCACTCACTCACTCACCCACCCATCCACCCACTTACTCACTCACTCACTCACCCACGGACCCACCCACCCATCCACCCACTCACTCACTCACTCACTCACTCACCCACCCACCCACCCACGCACTCACTCACTCACTCACTCACCCACCCACCTACCAAACACACCCACCCACTTACCCACCCATTCACTCACTCACCCACCCACCCACTCACTCACCCACCCACTCACTCACCCACCCACCCACCCACTCACTCACTCACCCACCCACCCATCCACTCACTCACTCACCCACCCACCCACCCACTCACTCACTCACTCGCCCACCCACCCACTCACTCACCCACCCACCCACTCACTCACCCACCCATCCACCCACTTACTCACTCACCCACCTACCCACCCACTCACTCACTCACCCACTCACCCACCCATCCACCCATTTACTCACTCACTCACTCACTCACTCACCCACTCACCCACCCATCCACCCACTTACTCACTCACTCACTCACCCACGGACCCACCCACCCATCCACCCACCCACTCACTCACTCACTCACTTACCCACCCACCCAGTTACCCACTCACCCACCCACCCACTCACCCACCCACTAGTCTAGCCACCAGCCCTACAAATCTCGGTAAGAGATATTTTTTTTAAAATCACACAACAAAAAACACCCCAAGTCCTGTTTGAAAATCGATATTGTAGAGATAACAGTATTGATGTCTTATAATTGAATTTGTAAGAGGAATAATAAACAAGACCATTAGAAAATGTTCCCACCAACCCATTAGGCTTTGGTTAAGTATTGTGTAACAGCCAAAGGTCCCTCCTGGCCAAATCAAGACATTCCAGAGTCCGGGACCGTGTGGAATGTGGGTCGGTTTCGCTGTCAAGAATTTTGGCAGCATTCTCATGTTTGCTTGGCTCTCCAATCGATCAGTTGCGGGGTGGAAAAAAAATAAGAACAGCACTGATCGATAATTTTATTTTTGATGTGACTTTGTTGCATTAAATAACAACTGCAGGCGCCAGTAACTACACATGTGTACATACGTACACATACACAAACACATACACACACATACGCGTACACACAGAAGGCGACTTTAGTTCTTGTTTATTCTATCTCCATTTTCTGAAAAACTGGAGATCTTTGAGTAAGCAGAAGAGGTACTAACAATGTATACACTTTGACAATTGTTTAAAATGCGTTGTGGCACTTATCAAGCTGTTTCACGGTTCAGATTTATTACAAGGGGACACGGTGGTCTAGAGGCAAGGTGCTCGCCTCTCATGCCAAGGGTCCCGGGTTCAAAACCCGGCCAGTGCAGGCATGTTGGAAGTTTGGGATTTTTCTCGTATTTTCGTCCCCCAAATAAACAAAAAATATTTTTTAAAAAACCGACGACCGGCGCTGCACTGTGGCGACGGCGTGCCTGCTCCAGTTATAACTGGGCTGCATGCAATGGCACAAAGGCAAATTTCCCATTATGGGATTAAAGAATTATAAAAATACAAAAATTACAATAACTAAAGTCGCATAACTAAAGTCGCAAAAGTTTATCGCCGAATTTCTCAGTTGTGCAAAAAGTAAACAGTGGAGTTGGAACAAACGAGAACTAAGGCCAGGTGAAAAGAAGAAGACGAAGAAGAATAGTGGGGAAAAATAACTTGAGAATTAATTTTACATAAAGTCTTGAAAAAATTTTTTCATAGAAACAGGAGTCAAAATTATTAATTTTTGACTTGACAATACAACAGTTTATCTGGCATGTACTTTGTACCATTGCTGATATGCCAGGTGTTCCTTCTGGGTGAAAATGAGTAAGAAAATGGGCTAAGAAAATGCTTAAAAGGCCGGATGTATCGTCAGGTATTTTTCCTTATTGTTGTATGGTTGTGCAATTTTGTCTTTTGGTTGAAAGTTTGAAGAGTTGTGTAAAATCAGGGTTTTGTTCAATACACTTCCAAATCGAAACTTGGATAAAAATGCCCACCAAAAAATACACTCATAACGATACTTGGACATAATAAGATTAGGACGGGGAGAACTACTTTCGTGACAAAACCCCAAAATCTGCAAAATGTCGCATACAACAATATGGCAAATACATCTCGATATTTGAGGACTCGAAAGCCGAAGCGCACTAGATGAAAAGTTAATCTTTTTTTTTAGAAACTTGATGTTTTGTTTTGTTTTACGGTGTCTTGAAATAAATATGGATACATTATACAATCATTATCTGTATTTGGTACGCTTTCACTTTCAGACGCTGGAAACAACAACAAGAAAGGCTTGACTTTGGGGGCTGACTAGATCTTAAGCCTGAACATAAGGGCCCTTCACTTAATAAGGCTGAGTACTTGGTGTCAAAGACAAGGTACTTTGAAGTGCTCCAGCAACGTCTCTACAAGACTTAGAGTCGTTCACCAAATGTTGGTACTAAGTATGTGGCTTAGAGACATTGGTTCTGCATTTATCCTTGTATCTTTGAGATTCCTTGCCATTGTTCTTTGGGGGAGAGATAGGAAAAAGGAATAATAATGTATGGAGCGTATGGGATATGACCTACTCTCGCTTATTATATTTTCTGACGTGAATCCATATAGTGTCTTGACCTTCCTGAAAAGAGGCTAAGATCTGCAAATTTAATTAAGAACTTTTACACACGTTAACAAACTTCTTTTCTATACAATAACACAAACATTTTTAGAAATTTACCAGTGTTATCAAATTCACAAGGAACTATTTGATTCTAGTTGTCAAATTTAAATTGGTGAAGCTCTGGACACCAAACAAGGGGACGAGGTGTTCTAGAGGCAGGGTGCTCGCCTCCCATGCCAAGGATCGCGGGTTCAAAACCCGGCCGGTGCAGGCATGTTGGAAGCTTGGGATTTTTCTCATATTTTCAAAAAATCAAATAAAATTCATCCCTACAACTCCCTCCCCCACCCCCTCCCCTCATCTCCATCCCCCCCCCCCCCCCACCAAAAAAAAAAAAAACCGCCGCGCACTGTGGCGACGACGTGCTTGCTCCAATTGTAACTGGGTGCAATGACACAAAGGCAAATTTCCCAAATGGGATTAAAATAGTACACAAATAGAAAATACAAAAAATACAAATACAAATAAACAGGGTACCAAAAAAGACAGTGAACGGCGCCAAGTGGCCGTGGTCGTGCCGACGGGCCGTAAAAACCCAAACTCATACCCGCTTATAGAAAGAAATGTCCAATTAGAATGGCGTAAAGCACAGTAGATTTTGGCAAGTTCGTTGAGTTTGAGGTACAGCACGTTGACACGATAATATACCGGTGATATTGTTGGAGGAAAAATTAGATGATCGGCAGATTTCATAGAATGACAGGGCAGTTGGAGACACTAACCCAAGCGTCCGCCAACTACCCAGGGTAGCTTTGAAAGTATGTGTCGTTTGTTTGTTCGTTTGTTTGTATATTTTTGAAGGTGTGGTTTCGCCCCTGCTATATTGCCTTATCGTAGTACTGTTGTGTATGATGGATCATGATGTTTTCCTGTAAGTTCTTGTTGTAAAATGACCAATTCATGTAAATTGGGTGGATGGATGGATGGGTGGATGGATGGATGGGTGGGTGGGTGGATGGATGGATGGATGGGTGGATCAGTGGATGGATGCATGGATGGATGGATGGATGGATGGATGGATGGGTGGATCAGTGGGTGGATGGATGGATGGATGGATGGGTGGGTGGGTGGATGGATGGATGGATGGGTGGGTGGGTGGATGGATGGATGGATGGATGGATGGGTGGATGAGTGGATGGATGCATGGATGGATGGATGGGTGGATGAGTGGATGGATGGATGGATGGATGTATGGGTGGATGGATGGATGGATGGATGGGTGGATGGATGGATGGATGGGTGGATGGGTGGATGGGTGGGTGGATGGATGGATGGATGGATGGGTGGATGGGTGGATGGATGGATAGATGGACGGATGGATAGATGGAAGAATGTGCGGATGGACGCTCAGACGAACGAACAATCTAACAGCCGGATGGAAGAACACACAGGTGGATGAATGGATGGAAGGATGGATAATCCGACAAAACTAAAATATCAAAGCTTAGACTGCTATGCTAGCGCTACAATGTAAACACACAAATTTGAACTTTTCCAATCCACCATTATCAAGCTCTGGCTTCTCTATTTACCTAACTCTCTTGTCTACAGATGCCATTCATTTGGGACCCATCTAACTTGATAAACTTTATCGGGAGACAAAAGAGCCCTGAAGCGATAGGACATGTGTTACAGTCAGTAAACAGGAAGGACTCATGTAATAGGCTACCATTTGAAACTTCGCTAAAACGCTCCTATTAGAAAGGTAGGGCAGGGACCTCGTCTTTCGGGTCGCAGGCAAAGTAGGTGTGTTCGGAGAATACATTTTGGGGGGAGATTGAGAGAGAGACATAGAGAGATGAAGGGGGGGGGGAGAGACAGAGAGAGAGAGAGAGAGGAGAGGGAGACAGAGACAGAAAAAGAGACAGTATCAGAGACAGAGAGAGAAAGAGTGAGTGAGTGAGAGAGAGACAAAGAGAGAGAGAGAGAGAGAGGGGAGGGAGACAGAGACAGAAAAAGAGACAGTATCAGAGACAGAGAGAGAAAGAGTGAGTGAGTGAGAGAGAGACAAAGAGAGAGCGAGAGAGAGAGAGAGAGAGGGAGACAGAGACAGAAAAAGAGTATCAGACACAGAGAGAGAAAGAGTGAGTGAGTGAGAGAGAGACAAAGAGAGAGAGAGAGAGAAAGAGAGAGAGAGGGGAGGGAGACAGAGACAGAAAAAGAGACAGTATCAGAGACAGAGAGAGAAAGAGTGAGTGAGTGAGAGAGAGACAAAGAGAGAGAGAGACAAAGAGAGAGAGAGAGAGAGAGAGAGGGAGACAGAGACAGAAAAAGAGACAGTATCAGAGACAGAGAGAGAAAGAGTGAGTGAGTGAGAGAGAGACAAAGAGAGAGACAAAGAGAGAGAGAGAGAGAGAGAGAGGGAGACAGAGACAGAAAAAGAGACAGTATCAGAGACAGAGAGAGAAAGAGTGAGTGAGTGAGAGAGAGACAAAGAGAGAGAGAGAGAGAGAGAGAGAGAGAGAGAGAGAGAGAGAGAGAGAGAGAGAGAGAGAGGGAGTTCTAGGGCGTGCCCGTACGTTTTTCAACATTGGTAAGAAATTACATATCTTTATTTCCTTTTTTTTTCAGCAAACATAAGTTGTTATATTATAATAATAATAGATTTAAAAAATCCTGTCTCTAAAGAAACAATCAAGATGTCAATGCGAAAATGCCACGTAAAATTTGCATACATCAAGAGTTTTAGCACGGACATTCATCCTTCTCATGGCCTTAGGCTGGTTCAGAATCGGGGGGAGGGGGGGGGGGCAAAGGATGAACATACAGACTGATTGACGGACGGGCGGACGGAAGGACAGATGGATCGGTCGACCGATGAAAGGATGGACAGACGGACTAATGAAAGAACAGATGGATGGATGGTTGGATGGGTCGATGGGCGGACGAATGGAAGGACGGACGGATGGATGGAAGGATGGATGGATGAACGGACGAATCGAGGGGCGGGCGGATGGATGGATGGGTGGATGGATGGAAGGATGGATGGATGGATGAACGGACGAATCGAGGGGCGGGTGGGTGGATGGATGGATGAACGGACGAATGGAGGGGCAGGTGGATGGATGGATGGATGGATGGATGGATGGATGGAGGGGCGGGTGGATGGATGGATGGGTGGGCCGACGGGCGGACGACTGGAAGGACGGAAGGATGGATGGATGAACGGACGAATGGAGAGGCGGGTGGATGGATGGATACATGGATGGATGGATGGATGGGCCGACAGGCGGACGAATGGAAGGACGGACGGACGGATGGACGGACGAATATAGGGGCGGGTGGATGGATGGATAGATGGATGGATGGAGGTTAAGTGCATGAACAGCGTACAATTGCGGGTGTGGGGCAAGGGAGGTGGCAGTGATCACAAATCGACCAAATCGATCTTACGTACTTTTATGAGTGGGCCCTGCCTGACTCGGAGGTCGTAACAGACCAGACTACATAGCATTACGTTATCTCATTTACATAGCACATATCCCCCCAGCAAAGTTATCCCACCCACACACGTAGACAGTAACACCGATAATTCCACGGACGGTTAGTTTACAGATGCCGGTTTGAAGACCATAAATAACAACCGGCTACGCGTAATTTGTTTATTTACCGGTGAAACTGCAGAGTTTACTGTACCGACACATTGATCGGGAAGATTAGTATTAATTCCACACTGTTTACTGATGCCAATGGGATATACACGGCAGCCTGTTTCAATTGTTATTGCCATACATCTACCCATAAAATTCCTACCTCGTAATCGAATGTCTATGAATGACTTTAGAATGAGTACCCTTGTCCTTAGAGACTTAAAAGTGTCCGTGTACTTTTAGTAATGTGAAACTAAATGAGGTACCCGGCATTACCCTGGATATACCTGTGAACCCACAGTTCTCTCTCTCTCTCTCTCTCTCTCTCTCTCTCTCTCTCTCTCTCTCCTTCTCTCTCTCTCTCTCTCTCTCTCTCTCCCTTTCTCTCTCTCTCTCTCTCAAGCGTATACTATCTGGTCTTACTACAGATGTTATGCGCACCAGTTCACTACGCGCTCATTTCTTGTAGAGAATCTTGCACTGAATTGACCACGTTTTAATATCGTTTCCGTTGCGGTGGGCTTACAGCAGGGAGCGAAAACAAAGATCACTGTATTTTACACTCTAGCACTTTTTATTTGAAAATACCTGAAACATGAATCAACATAATAGGTGGAGGCAAAAATCGATTGGGCTGGATTAGTTGATACTTTTTAAGAAAATTAATTTCATAATTTTTGAAACTGTAGCATCGAGCAAAAAGAGGGGGCAAAATTTGCACCACAGGGACACGTTGGTCAAGAGGCAAGGTGCCCGCCTCCCACGCCGAAGGTAACGGGTTCGATCCCAGGTCGGTGCCGGTATGTTGGAATTTTTTTTTTTAGTGGGAAAAATTCCTGTCCCCGATCCTATGGTGGGTAGGATCGAGCATCTAGTCTTCTCGGATAAAGACGGAAAATTCGGAGGGCCCGGTGTGCACGTTGGGCGCGGTTAAAGATACCTTGGCAGGTGGAAGTCGAGAAGAGCAGGCAAAACAAGGCCGCTGCCCGGGCAAAATTCTAAAAAAAAACAACACACAAACAAACAAACACACAGAAAAGAGAACAGCGAAAATAAAAATAAGAAAAGTGAGATGTACAAAATGCCAAGCGCAGCCGAACCTCCTAAAACAAAGACCTAAACACAGTGAACACACGTCACAGTATTCTGTCTATTCGGCGTTGTAATCAGACTACCTGTCCCTTAACAGAGCTCGCGGGTGGTTGGTTGACGCCCCTGGTAGGGTCTCCCTCTGTCCTATCGTTCTGTTCTATTCCGTCTATCGTCTTTGCTGTTTTTCCCCAGCTGTCCACAATATGACCGTTATCGGGTCGACCTGCTTGCTCCAAACGCAAAACTGGAACTTAAACTCAAACTCAAACCCTGAGAACAGCATTTTTTTTTTTAATTATTATTCTCTAACACCTTAATCCGCTGAAAAAAAAAAAAAAAAACAAAGAAAGAAAGAAAATGCTAATAAGACTAAACATTTTAACGTATTACCATAATTGAAAAACGTGCGTGCGTGCGTGCGTGCGCTCCTCAGACCCCTCCCCCATTCCTCCACCCCCAGGCCCCCAATGTAAGCTTATCGTATGCTGCAAACACCTCCTCCCCCCCCCCTCCCGCCAAATAGGAGCATACGCACTTTACCGAATGCTCCTAGAGAGAAAAATCATAAGACAGAATAATACTTCACACAATTTCCACTAGCACAATCCACTTTCATTTCTGTAACCCCGAAGACCGGGCTCTTCAGACAAATCTCAAGTTGAAAAAAATAAACTGATTTAGGTGTTTGGAAAATTGAAGGGGAAATGTTTGTTTTCTACTTTCAAAAATCTTGAAAATACCACGGCGAGTATTCGTGGGCATGAGTTCCTTCATCTGTCCACGTCATGATGTAGGGTGGATGGTATCGACTTCTAGACAACGGAAGTCGAAATAAAATCCTTATTCCGATTTCCGGATTATTGGTTCGTTTCACTTGACGTCATAGAATTTGTGCCCTTACGAAATTTTGAATTTTATTTCGGTTGTCGTTAGAGCCGATACATTTCGTTCCCTCAAGAGAGTTTCAATTATTCTTCTCTTTGGATAGCAGCCAATCTTTGCAAATGCGCATGGTCAAATCTTTGTAAAAGCGCATGCTCTGCCGCCGTGCACCCAAATGATGGGTGACGCGGTGGCCTAGAGGCAAGGGTGTTCGCCTCTCATGCCGAAGGTACCGGGTTCGAATCCCGGTCGATGCAGGCATATTGGAATTTGGGGACTTTTCTCATATTTTCCTGTACCTGATCCCATGGTAGATAGGACCGAGCACCTAGTCTTCTCGGATAAAGACAAAAAATTCGGAGGGCCCGTCTGCACGGTGCGCACAATAAAGCTACCTTGACAGTTGGAAATCGAAAAGAGAAGGCCGAACAGGCCGCTGCCCGGGCATAATTCTGAAAAACAAATCCCTACCACAACAAAAATAAAAAACAAGAAAAAGTAACGTGTAATTGCCAAAGGCAGCGAAACCTCCTAAAATAAAGACCTAAACACATTAGCTAAACAATGATGTAATCCTAACCCTAAGTTTAACCAAAAAACTTTCCTAAATAAGCAATACGAAAAAAAAACAAGAAAACAGAGACACTTCAGGGTTCACATAAAAGCCGGTTTGGTTTTTACCAATGATACTAGACTTGACAAGATAAGACAGCTAGTGCTTTTAGCGTGCACAGATTTCGCACCGCCACCTAGCGGCAAATGCGCGGAAGTCATGAAAAGTGCCGTGTTTTAGAAAGCCAAATAGGGAAAATATTGAATTTTGTTCACCGTTCAGCCATCGCTAGAGGCTTTGATTGACGTCACTTATAGAGGAATTATAACCCCAATCGCTGTGGGAAAACTCTGGCTATTTTTTCTTTTTTTTTTTATAGTTGCAGTAGCACTGTCACAATTTTGCACCATAAATTTACCATTATATCAAGCATTCTTTTCATACTATGCGCCAAGTGCCCCGATCCCGATCAGCGGGGCAAATTGTGTGCACGGTTTTTTTTAGTGGTGCGAAGAAGACAATGTCTCATCTTATCCTTTCTAGTATCTTTCCTTTTATGTCGCAAAAGTCAGTCCCAAAAATAAAGAAGAAAAATTTGAGTTCGAGTTTGAGTTTAGACAAAGCAAGTCGACACTGTATCTGTCACATTGTGTTAGGAAAAGGCAAAATGATAGACAGAATGTACCAGAATGAAACGACAGAAGGAGACCCTACCACAAGCGCCCGCCAACCATCCATAAGAAGAAAAAGCCGTATTCGATATGACCCACTGTTTGTCAAATCATCTCGAATAAACAGTCCCCCAGTGTAGTACGTATGGAACTTGACACCTCTGACTATGCATACAATTGCACGAATTTCCAGGAAACCATAAAGCTATCAATATGTGACAAATCCTGTACGACAGCAAGTCGCTGGAGCTTCAGTCAACCTCCGTCGTTACTGTCACATAGAGGCTTAGTAGTCAAGCATGAAATGTTACTATGTTGCAGTGACTCTGTGGATAGGCTGTCAACTGAAAATAATAGTTTCAGAAAAGTTGCATGTACTAGTACGTGTAAGGCTGTGATTGTTTTCATGTCTTCAGGCTATTTCACTATGTCAGTACTTCTTGTAGACCCCTCCCCTCCCCCTCCTCCAATCCCCACCCCAATCCCTCCCGCCCCCCCCCCCAACCTTTTCAACCTCAAAGGTTCAAATCCAGTAAATGCTACATGAAAAATTCTACTCAAGGTAAAAATGGCTTTACAAAACTAAAATAATACTAGCTGAGTACCCGTTCGATGAACCGGTTTGTGTAGTTTTTTGTTTTTGTTTTTAAAACGTAAGACGCCTGTGAACTAAGAAAGGCATCAATGCTGCATAGATAGCCTATAAGAAGAGATGCAACAACAAAGGACACCACTTCAGACCGAAAGGAATAAGAACAAAAGCCGAGATGCGTAGGGTCATCCCCAAAACTCAGCGAGAGGACAGTACACAGTGTGCAGTGGTGCGCACCGAACATTTTCAGGAAGTGATAATGTCATGGGCCCATAATGCGCATGCGCAGCTTCAATGAAACCTTAAAATGGCGAACCATGACTCGAAATAGATCTAAATGATGCCGAAGCAATGAAAAATGAAACGCATAAGCCTGAACATTTCATAATTTCTAATATAGCCCACGTTAATTTCGCATCGATTATAATGATACTGTTGTGCAAAGTTTGAAGCCTGAGTGTGATGCGGTTCCTGAGCCTCAGGTGGCCAAAGTTGTGAGTTACCAAAATATATATATAGATTACTGTTTTTTAAACTGCCTAAGAAAATGGGAACAGAAAATAATACAGCATTATTTACTTCTCTTTGAAGAAAAACAACAGCAACAACAACATTACACAACTATTGTTTGCAGTGCTTCGTAGACTGAATTATTCGTTTTTTTAATCTCTCTTCATGGGCGATACACGTCCCGTTGTGAGTGGTGACGAAGCTTAGCTAATTGATAATTCAGCCATCTCGAACTGAAGCAAGTTTAATCCAACGAGAACTGCCTAAAATACCGAAAAGTAACATCACTGATCTGTTATGGTGTATGTTTATAGCTCATATAGCGTCACAGTTAGA
>OZ007575.1:53929345-53954345 GCA_963931925.1 Onchidella celtica | reverse complement strand
ATGCTGTGGACAAGTTTACAGAGACAAAAGAGTGTTTTTACATTATTGTTCGTAAAAATAGCGGAGCGGAGCGAATGCTAAGGACAAGAGCAGTTACAGAGCCCCTCCGCCCTTTCCATATACCGTTGTTTGCTTTATATTTTAAATAAGGACAAAATCACTTCCCACCCCACTCCACCCCCCCCCCTTTTTTTTCAGTTCCGGGTGCCTGTACTTTAAGGATGACCCCTCTATCAGAATAATGTCACATACGTCCAGGAAGCGAGCTCGCCAGCTTTCATTCCCAGAAATGAAAATATACACCCGGAATACCCGACCCTGTTTTGACTTGCGCCCTTTATGAAAATGGCCCCCAAAAAGAAACCGGGAACGCTTGCATAATCAAGCAGCAAATTCGGGTAGGCAACAGGACATTGTGAAAGTTCATTTGCATCATAAGCTGCGGCAAGTAGTGACTCGAGCTAACAGATAGTGCTCTGACAGACAAATGAGTCATATGTACACAGATTTTTTTTTGTTGGTGTTGTTGTTTTTTTATTTGCGACAGACAGACTTTTGGCCTGGGGAGAGATAAAGGAACGGCTGGACAGTTACATGGGTCGAAGGGCGAACAAAGTGTTAGACAGACAGAATGACTGAAGTATACATAGACAGAAATAAAACTGACAGACTGACGGGCAGACAGACAGGCAGGCAGGCAGACAGAGACAGACAGACAGATAGATAGACGAACAGACAGACAGGCGGGCAGGCAGACAGAGACAGACAGACAGATAGTTAGACGAACAGACAGACAGGCGGGCAGGCAGACAGAGACAGACAGACAGATAGATAGACGAACAGACAGACAGACAGGCGGGCAGGCAGACAGAGACAGACAGACAGATAGATAGACGAACAGACAGACAGGCGGGCAGGCAGGCAGACAGACAGACAGGCAGGCGAGTGGGCAGGCAGACAGACAGACAGGCAGATAGATAGACGGACAGACAGACAAGCAGACAAACAGACTGGCAGGCAGACTGGGAGACAGACAGACAGACAGGCAGACAGGCAGACAGACAGACGACAGTCTGATAGACAGACTAGCATGCAGAGGTTTTTTTCAGTTTTGAGTCTGGAGAAATCACATGGGCACGATGGTCACTCTGTGCCAGGAAAACAGCAAGACGATAGACAGAATATAATAGAATGACAGTACAGAAGGAGACACTATCTGAAGTGTCTACCAACCACTCGCTAAGCATGCAGAAACCACAGCATCAACAGAAATCCAAAATTGAAAACAAAAATTAATAATTAATCCTAACAGCAGATAGTTTTCTGAAGCCCCCCCCCTCAACATTCTTCTCCCCCCCCCCCCCTCAACATTCTTCTCCCCCCCCCTCAAGATTCTTCTCCCCCCCCCTCAACATTCTTCTCCTCCCCCCCTCCCCATCCTTTTGTTTTATTTAGTACTATAATACTACTCAGTACGGAAATGGGCAACAGGAGCAGAATGAGATCTGTATAAGTTCTCTGTAAATCTGACCGTTAACGCTATTGCAAAAGTCTCCTTCATCAGATTTTTCAACCGCAGTCTGTGCCTGTCTGTCTGTCTGTCTCTCTCTCTCTCTCTGTCTCTCTCTCTCTCTCTCTGTGTCTCTCTGTCTCTCTCTCTCTCTCTCGCAGGTGGTTGGTGTCCGCTTCTAGCAGGGTCTCCTTCTGTCCTATCTTTCTGTTATATTCTGTCTATCGTCTTACTTCCTAGCACAATGTGACCTATCTCTCTCTCTCTCTCTCTCTTTGTCTCTCTCTCTCTCTCTCTCTCTATCTCTAGCGGGTGGTTGGTGGCCGCTTCTAGCAGGGTCTCCTTCTGTCTTATCTTTCTGTTATATTCTGTCTATCGTCTTACTTCCTAGCACCATGTGACCTATCTCTCTCTCTCTCTCTCTCTCTCTCTCTCTCTCTCTCCCTTTCTCTCTCTCTCTCTCTCTCTCTTTCTCTCTTTCTCTCTCTGGTCCTCAAGAGCTGGGGCAAAAACCAATTCAAAACAAAAAAAATAATAATAAATACGGAGAATAATCGAGCGACTTTCATGCCACATCTCTCATCATCAGTTCCTTGTAAGCCCTTCTTTCTCAATCTCTCCCGGGGTACCAAAAGGTTCTGAAACAAACACGCATTATCTTCTCCTCTCAACCAACCACGACCCCTAGACCCCCGACCCCCCACGCCATCCGGTCCCTATCCCGGTTGCACGTACATTTTTCGCTTCCCATAAAGCGATATTTACTCTGGACCCACTCCCACCCCTCCTCCCCACCCCGTCCCCAAACCCCTGGCAGATTCCGGATATGGAACAATGACTTGTACTGTAGGGGGGTCTTACTTAGTCCTCTGTGGCCCCGGGGATCTCCATCTGCATTGATCGATAGATATGCCCCATATCCCGGGCCCGTCCTAAAGTTAAAACTGATCGATAATTTTTATATTACAATACAGCACGACCACAGCCCCGCCCTCTCCACTGAACAAGCAGGAATACTGTCCGGGTTCACGGCGAACTAACGCCTGCCAAGATTTCTCTACCACGTTGTTGTTATGACTAGTCTCCAAGCCCCGGGTACGCGTTGGTCTAGAGCAGGGGTCACCAAAGTACGGCCCGCGACGTCAGTTCATCCGGCCCGCCGTGATACTTGATTTTGTTTTATAAAACCAGGGATATCTAGGAATACGGGATGGACAACTGCCTATGCGGCCCGCGCTTGTAAGTCTGTCAGTTATCCGGCCCTCTGTGAAAAAAAGTTTGGTGACCCCTGGTCTAGAGGCAAGGTGCTCGCCTCTCATGCCGAAGACACCGGGTTCCATCCTCGACCGGTGCAGGCATGTGGTGGGTTTTTTTTTTTTTTGTTTGTTGTTGTTGTTGTTGTTTTTTTTTGGGGGGGGGGGGAATCACTGTCCCTCCCTATCCCTGATCCTAAGGTAGGTAAGATTGAACTCCTGGTCCTCTCGGATAAGGACAAAAACACAAGAACTGGGAGGACCCGTGACCAGGTTGAGCGGGTTAAAGATTCCTTGGCAGTTGAAAGTCGAAAAGAGCAGGCCGAACAAGGCCGCTGCCCGGGCAACAATTCTAAAAATCTAATCCCTACCACAAAAACACGCAGAAACGAGAATAAGAAAAATTTGAAAAACAACAAGTAAAGTGAAGTGCCAGCGCACCTCCTAAAATAAAGACCTAAACAGGAATGAATAGTCGACCAGAGCAATATAAATCTTGCTAAGTCTTTGCACGCAGCCGAACAGCATCAATTATCAGCTGAAGAATCATCTTTTCTACACTTTGAATGTCTATCAAGCTTTTATTTTCTCTGAGTATGCCAGTGAATTGTGTGTGTGATTATATGATATAAATGTCGTAAACTCGTAAAGCGCTTACAGCCTAGTTGTTAACGGGATAAAGCCGTATAAAAATGCTACGTATTATTATGATTATTTTTATCATTATTATTATATTATTTTCGGCAAGCAATGTGTAAAGAGAAGCAAAGAATGAAATTCCCATCATACCTTTCGAATATAAAGGACCAAAATGTGTCTCTTTAAATGGTTTTTATTTTTTGTCTTTATGCGACTAAAAGAATCGTAAATGCATACTTCTATAGTAACAGATGAAGAAAAAGCACAGAAAAAAACCGTGGGGTCGCAGCAAGGCGGAATGTTGCGCCTTCATCTTGGTAACTAACCTAATGCGTCACTTCCAGTTCGAGCCTTCACACATTGGCAGCCGTGCTTCTGTGCTGCTGTCCAAGCAAGGACTGGTAGTTAAGTAGAAATATTCTGCTCAGATTCTATATTATATTTCCTATTCAAATCTTTTACTGTTTGATTGTTTTATCTCTTTAATTCCCCTTTTCTTTTCTGTTGTTGCTTTTTTTTTATTTTTTTCGTTTTTCTCCTTGAAAAAGGCTGTTGCCGAAATATCGGCCATTTTCTGTCTTCTCTTTTAGTCTGCGTTTCATTGTATCGTTTGGGTATGAATTCTTACGCGAGGCTTTTGCTACATACCACTTTTTCTTTTTGCCAAATTTTGGCTTTGCTACAGATGAATTCTGTCTAAAAATGGATGTGTCTATGTGATTTATCGCCAGAACTTGTGGCGGTACGCAACATTTTGTACCTTGTACTCATGTTCAATACAAGAGTTAGGTCCGTACATGTTCATCCTCTGGCTCCATTATAACAACAAGAAAGTAAAACCAAAGAAAAGTGAGGTGTAAATGCCAAGGACAGCGAATCTCCTTAAAATAAAGACCTAAACATTCTGTGTTGTACATACGCTACTGTTGTTTTTCACGGGGCTACAAGACTCACGCAGACAAGATGTGCTTAGACTAAACAAAGTCACAGTAGGTGGGGTTTCTGACGTGCCTCATTGTTCCACAAAAGATTTAACGCAGAAACCGATGGCTGCTCGTTGCGGGGTTTTGTAAACTTTTAATGAAGAATCAACAGTGAGCGCTTCTCTGCCCTGACATTCTATGACAAAAGACAGTATGTGACAAATTACAAGTTTACATGAGACGAAAGAAAACATTTCACGTTGCACCCCCCCGCCCCCACTCCCCCCCCCCCCCCACTTTCCCCCAAACGGGCAACTGCGGAGATGTGACGTATAGCATTTACATCATTTTTGCACAAAGAAATGACATCGTTCCCACGTAGGTTCGCTGGTTACTACACCGTGCCTACGTCGTGTTGACGTTGGAAACCCGCTCCTCCGGTATCTTACCAATCTTACGAAAATCCTACATAAATCTACGTCGGATTGAGGTCAAGATGGTAGGTGGGCTGCTTCATTCTTTGTTCAATTCTCATTTAGTGACGATGACGATCAAAGCAAACTATTAGACGTGCAAACTTAAAACCCAGATAGAAACATAAAGCATATTTCATTCTATAAAACGATGTTTAGACCGATATATTGAATTTGACCTAAACTGGGAAATACGGCATTTTGCAGGACCACAGCAGTCATGCCAGCTAAAGAAAGCTAAGGTCCGCTGTTTCATGCTGTTTGAGTGAGTAATATAACACTGCCAGTTGGGCGAGACATAATGAATACACAATACCGGGGAATTGGGTGAATTACGTTAGCTTGCCTGGTATAAACTCTTCTCTCTCTCTCTCTCTCTCTCTCTCTCTCTCTCTCTCTCTCTCTTTTCTCCCTCTCCCTCTTCTCTCTTTTCTCTCTCTCTCTTCTCTTTTAACTTTCTCTCACTCTCTCCCTTTCCCTTCTCTTTTCTTTTTCCCTCTCTCTTTCTCTTCCTGACAAAACCTCAAAATCGGCAAAATGTCTCTTACACCAATATGGGAAATGCCCCCTTGAAATAGGCAGTTTCGTAATGAAAGTTCAAGTTTCTTGGAATTCTTGGAGATGGTCAATTTGCGTCACAAACACTCTTTCCAACACCAAGGAGATAAAATTTAAAATTTTGGATACGCCACTTTGCCGACCGCAGCAACACGACAGAGAGAACAGACTACGTCATAATGACACTGGACGCATTGAGGGTGATAGGGCATAATGGTGAACGCGTGAGAAAAGAGTGAGTTGAGAGTGAGAACAGTCCCTTGCACGTGCGGCGGTTTGAAGAGTTGCATCTGTAGCGGTAATGGTAGCAACGACTGCGGGCTCTTGTTGGCTTGAAAGGAAGATGGTGTATCTCGGTACCTCTCGCCGACGTCGCCTTTGTGTTCAGCACTTCACGAGCACTGGTTTCAAATCAAAGAAAAACAGGTGAAAGTTGAGCCTAATAGAGAGGGCTATGAAAAAAAAAAAGGGAGGGGGGGGGTGGGGGAGGGGGAGCGTATTTAAACGTGTGATCGCGAGGAATGGTGACATGACATAAGCAATTTATGACGAGCTGATAATTAAAACATACTAAGTCGTGACTTGACCTAATTAGGAGTGTGTGGGGCCCTTCAGAAAGTCGGTAACTAATAGTAACTTCGGTTCTTCACGAGCAGTGGTTTAACATCATAGAAAAACAGGTGAAAGTCGAGCCTGGTGGAGAGGGCTATGAAAAAAGGCACATCAAGACGTGATCGCGAGGAGCCGTGACCTATGAGGAGCTGAAAATTAAAACATACTAAGTCGCGACTTGACCTAATTAGGAGTGTGTGGGCCCTTCACAGAGTCAGTATCGAATACTCAATTCGGCTCTTCACAAGCAGTGGTTTAATATGATAGAAAAACAGATGAAAGTGGGGCCAGGTGGAGAGGGCTATGGAATTTTTTTTTTAAAGTACATCGAAACATGTGGTCGCGAGGAGCCTTGACGTAAGCAATATATGAGGAGCTGACAATCAAAACGTACAAAGTCGTGATTTGACCTAATTAGGAGTGTGTGGGCCCTTCAGAAAGTTAGTACCGAATTTCTAATTTCGGCTCTTCACGAGCACTGGTTTAATATGATAGAAAAACAGGTGAAAGTCGAGCTTGATGTCAAGGGCTATGGAAAAAAAAGCACATCGAAACGTGTGATCGCGAGGAGTCGTTATGTATGCAATATATGAGGAGCTGACAATTAAAACATAGTTCGTGACTCGACCTAATTAGGAGTGTGTGGGCCCTTTAGAAAGTCAGTACAGAATACTAACTTTAGTTCTTCACGAGCGGTGGTTTAACATCATAGAAAAACAGGTGAAAGTCGAGCTTAATGCGAAGGGCCATGGAAAAAAAAAAAAAAGCGCATCAAAACGTGTGATCCAATGAACTGTGACGTAAGCAATATATGAAGGGCTGACAATTTAAAATGTACTAAGTCGTGGTTTGACCTAATTAGGAGTGTGTGGGCCCTTCAGAGAGACTAGTAAAGAAAGATAAACGAGAAGCCATGGAACAGCTAGCGGCAGATGCGGAGGAGGCAGCAGCAAGAGGAGAACAGGGTAAGCTCCACAAGATCACTAAGCGCATTTGTGGCAAGTACGGTGGAAGACCAAGTGTTCCAATCAAAGACAAGAATGGGAAACTACTGACTACAGAACGAGAACAGGATACACGCTGGACAGAGCACTTTCAGGAATTACTAAACCGGCCACCACCTGAAGATAGAATAATAATACAAGATGCTGCTGAAGACCTTGACATCAACATAGATCCACCAAAGAAAGAAGAGATAGTGGCAGCAATAAAGAGCCTAAAAAACAGCAAAGCTCCAGGAAAAGACAACTTGACTGCAGAACTGTTCAAAGCAGATCCGGATCAGTCAACCACCATCCTTCAGCCACTGTTCACAGCTATCTGGGAAGCAGAAGCAGTACCAAAGAGCTGGAATGAAGGCAGAATAGTGAAAATACCCAAGAAAGGAGCACTCAGCGATTGCAACAACTGGCGTGGTATCACTCTCCTTTCTATACCCAGCAAAATCCTTGCCAAGATCATTGTGCAACGTATGTCAGATGCTGTGGACAAGACACTGAGAAAAGAACAGGCCGGATTCCGAAAGGGGAAAGGATGCATTGACCAGATCTTCACACTCCGAAACATCATAGAACAGTGTTCAGAATGGCAAAGGCAGCTCTATGTGAACTTCGTTGACTTCGAAAAGGCCTTCGACAGCATCCACAGAGAGAGTATATGGCGCATTCTTCGGCACTATGGGATTCCCAGCAAGCTTGTTGAACTCATCAAAAGCTTTTACAAGAACTTCAGTTGCAGTGTCGGAAACAGTGATGCATCCTTTGAAGTGAAAACTGGTGTACGGCAAGGATGTGTGATGTCAACAATTTTGTTTAACCTCGTAATCGACTGGATTATGCGGAAAACTACAGAGGATGCACCAAGAGGCATCAGATGGACACTCTTCGACAACCTAGAGGATTTGGACTTTGCGGATGACCTTGCGCTATTGTCACATAGTCACCAACACATGCAAGATAAGACGCAGAGACTACATAATTTTGGATGCAAAGTAGGCCTTCGGATTAGCCAGAAGAAGACAGAGATTATGACCCTAAATGTAGACACTCCAGCACCAGTGCAAGTAGATGACAAGAACCTCACCACGACGGACAAATTTAAATACCTTGGTAGCATTATCAGACCAGAGGGTGGCACAAAGGAGGACATCCAAAGTAGGCTGGGAAATGCAAGGGCTGTCTTTCAAAGTATGAGCAACATCTGGAAATCGACACAATACGGCATCAACACCAAGATCAGACTGTACCAAAGCTGTGTCCTATCCACACTCCTGTATGGATCAGAGTGTTGGCGAATGACAGAAGGTGACCTCGCCAAGTTGTCTTCCTTCCACACCACATGTCTTCGTAGGATTCTCCGCATCTTTTGGCCAAACAAGATTTCTAATCAGGAACTACTAAGGCGATGCAAGCAAGAAGAAATAGCCAACATCATCACGAAGAGACGATGGAGATGGCTTGGACACGTGCTGCGAAAGGAAGCAAATTCTATAACCAAGGCAACCTGGCGGAGAACAATCGAGGCAGAGATGAAATCCTTCAATCACTCATGGGGAACTCTCGCAAAGATGGCCCAGGACAGACAGGGCTGGAGATCCTTTGTTGCTGCCCTAAGCACCAGTGGGTGCAACAGGAAATAGTAGTAGGGCCCTTCAGAAAGTCAGTACAGAATACTAACTTCGGTTCCTCACGGGCACCGGTTTAATATCATCATTAGAAAAACAGGTGAAAGTCGAGCGTGATGGAGAAGGGGGGGGGGGTTGCGGTACATGACACAAGTAGTATATTTGATATAAAACCCATCGCTGAATGTAGGAAGGTCTACTGCTATTAAGACACACTAATCATAATGGTAAAGTGTCGACGTTTCTTCATTTAACTGAGTTGTTACACTCACTGACAGCGGCTCAGCATTTGAACGTTTTTACTGTCTCATTGGTCACAACGTCGCCGCAGCAAACCTCTTCATTGTTATTGCTGTCGTTGTTGTTGTAGGGGCCAGGGCAGGATTTCCAGGAACACAGAGGGGCATTTGGTCTCCCCCCCCCCACCCCTCAAGCCAACCCCCCCCCCCCCTTCTACAAAAATTCTACTCTACTTTAATCCTGTTATGTAAATCGTTGCGTCAGCCATTGTAATCTATGTAAACTAAAGAATTACACAGCAGCATAGCTTTGCTCTTCATCTGCGTGGATGTGTCTTATCTTCAGATCTACTTGGAGTTTAGCCACCATGTATTTACATATATACACATGTATTCACTTCATATTATATAAAACTAGCTGAGGTCCCCGGCCCTGCCCGGGCCGCGGGATATTTCGGTTTGAATATTAGTTTCAGTTCTGGGTGGTTTTTATGGACCTGCTTCATCTTGCCTGTTCCTATTTGTTTACTTTATTTTTGTTTGTTTGTTTTTAATTAAGTCTTACTGCTCTACCTTTGTGAGTTGACACCCTGGGCGTCCCGTACAATAGCATGATTTGCGCACGGGTTAGTGTTTGATAGTGAACACATCGCAGGAAGTGATAACGAAACCTTAAAATGGCGAACCATGACTCGAAATAGATCTAAATGAGGCCGAAACAATGAAAAATGAAACGTAGAAGTCTGAATATTTCATAATTTCTAATATAGCCCATGTTAATTTCGCATTGATAATATGCTGTTGTGCAAAGTTTGAAGCCTGAGTGTGATGCGGTTCCTGAGCCTTAAGTGACCAAAGTTTCGAGTTACCAAAATATCTTACTACACTCGGCCCTGTCTGAGCTGTAAAAATGACGAATCGGAAAACCTCGAACGGCCCATTTTGTTTTCTATTTTTCTAAATTTTTAAGGTTGTTGCATCATTAAAATGAATTGATACAAACCTTGCTCAGTCTTTGAACTACTTTCAGTAATTTTTTCATGGCTCTACGTTCAGTAGTTTTTTCAGCGATAGAGCACAACCGTCCAATTTTACCCAATTATATATATAGATAACTCATTTCATCTTTTTTCTGTTCAACCATGACTGTAGATATAACTTGTCAGTTCCACGGTGATTTGTCCTGTATTTTAATTTATCTACCTTTGGGGCACCATCAAATGATAAATAATAGACAACTAGATGACCTACCGGGCATTGCCCGGAATAAACAATCATGTGCTCCCACCCCACCCCCCTCCCCCTCTCTCTCTCATATAGTAAAAGTAATAATCTAGGGTCTTGCTTCAGAACTCATGCGCACCAGAACACTACGCACCAAACTGAACGCTTGATACGGTTACTTTTTATGACATGTACGGTACTGCATATTACGAAACAAACATGCAAAAATACAAATGTTACATAGCAATAAACATTGTTATTTTTTAAAAGATACATGCTTGAAGTAAACAACTTTTAATTATAGCCATCATCTTCCTTATCTCAATTGCCACCTTCCTGCCAAATTTAAGGCCTGAAGAGTGTATAGTTTGGTCAGTTAGTCATGCCAAAGGTTGCAAGTTACTGAAATATATAATAGACAATACTTTAAATACATTCAAACCACCATGAACTCCAGTGCCAATCAACCTCACCCCTTCCCCTCTTTGTCTATCGAGTCCACTTCAATTTGAATCCGCCCCTGATTAAAGCAAAGCTTGCGACTTCAATGAAAATAATATGGGACGGTGGCGTGTACAGTAATTGGGGCGGTGAGGGACAGAGGAAGGCGGTGGGAGGGGAGAACTAGGTGGGGAGGGAGCGCCGGGGGGGGGGGCTGGGGGGGGGCTCCAGGATGAGATCTTTGCGTTATCCCAGCATTATAAACAATCAAAACTTGGGGGCGGCCGAATTCCAAATGTCAGTTATTTGAGAGCAGAACGGAGCTGACGTGAAATCAATGGCGCAACTGACTGATGGAGGCGGCGTTGAAGGGTTACACTGATAAGGCCGCTGATAAATGCTGCAGTAACACAGCAGGGACAGAACGTTGGACAGGGTGAGTGGTGGTGGTAGTAGTGGTGCAGGTGGTGGTGGTGGTAGTAGTGGTGGTCGTGGTGGTGGTAGTGGTGGTGGTAGTAGTGGTGGTAGTGGTGGTGGTAGTAGTGGTGGTAGTGGTGGTGGTGGTAGTAGTGGTGGTGGTAGTGGTGGTGGTAGTGGTGGTGGTAGTGGTGGTGGTAGTGGTGGTGGTAGTAGTGGTGGTGGTAGTGGTGGTGGTAGTAGTGGTGGTAGTGGTGGTGGTGGTAGTGGTGGTAGTGGTGGTGGTAGTAGTGGTGGTGGTAGTGGTGGTGGTAGTAGTGGTGGTGGTAGTAGTGGTGGTAGTGGTGGTGGTAGTGGTGGTGGCCGAGACACAGAATACCGAGACGGACCATTCCTTCTTTCACTATTATATTGTCCACAACTTGCGCGCGTATAAACACGGTGAGTTCTACTCACAGAGCTCTGTGGTACTAGTCTTTTTCGTTCAATTATGAAGGGGTGTGGTCCGAATTGTTGCACTGTTGACATGGATGATACGTGCGCAAGTCGACGGACGGAATTTGGCGAATTGAATTGTTTCGGTATCCTGTGTATCTCCGGTGGTGGGCAGTATTCACCATCAGATAGCTGAGACACGTTGAACTGGATAAGTTCAGCAATCCCCGGCGCACACATGCCGATTTTGATTGTCCATTCTAGTTCGACGGTGACATCACGAGTTTGAGTTTCATCAGAGAGTATGTATTTATAGAGAGATTTCACTTCCGCCAAATCGCGAAACTAGGTCGCTGGAGTAAACAAGAAATTGAAGACTTGAAAGAGACCTGCTTCACCAAAGATAGTGTGCATATCTGTTTACTGTGGTTTATTCATAATTTTGGTCTGATTGAAACTATTTAAAACCGTTTGTAAACTCTTATAAATGCACAAACCGATACTGTTTACCGCAGCGACCTACTTTCTGCTCCATGCTAACATTGGTTTGGTAGAGCCTCCCGTGTCTCGCAGTGCAAATCGACCAATAGTGAAATCTCTCTATACATATATTATACTCTCTGGTTTCTGGCACAGCAAATTGACCAATAGTGAAACCTCTCTATACATACATACTCTCTGGTTTCATTGACACTTTGCACACCAATTGGATCTCAATGAAAACCCAATGTCGTGTGTGACGTCACCATCCAACTTGCCGGTTGGTTAACTCTTTCTGGGCCAGGAAATTTTCCGCGTTTGCCGATACAGGAAGGGACGCCGTAGTCTAGAGGCAAGCTGCTCGCCTCTCATGCCGATGGTGCCGGGTTCAAATCCCGGTCAGTGCCAGGCATATTGGAACTTTGGGATTTTTCTCATATTTTCCTGTCTCTGGTCCTATGCGAGGTAGGATCGGGTACCTAGTCTTCTCGGATAAGGACCAAAAAAAAAAAAAAAAAGAAAAGAAAAACCAGAAGAGATGAATGAGGACTAACGACAGCAACATTTATCAATAGAAAATCGACTTTCTTTCTTCCCGACATAAGACAGCCTAGCATTCTTGTGCACCGATACATCAGTGATTGGCACAAACGTGACCAAACCGGAAGAACCGCTGTATCGTTGATTGGCACACAAATAGTTATAATTCCGCAGACTGATAACGGAAATATCAGGAGAAATATTTCAGTTGGGGATGGTGTGTGTGTGTGTGTGTGTGGGGGGGGGGTGCGGGGGGCGTTAAATCTAAAGTTTGTGAAGGGATGTATAAAAACACCCCTAAGTTTTGGAGAGGGGGGAGGGGGAGTCAATATTCTGAAGTTTTTGAAAGGGGGGGGGGTGAAATTGAAATAAGACAATATAAAATTTGGGAGATACAGCTTTTTGCTTCCACAGAAACACTATCTTTGTCTGCATGACCCGGGGGGGGGGGGCGGGGGGGTGGTGTGATGTTGTCGGGGTTGGGGAAAGACTATCTACTCTGGGGTGGATGGGGTTTGGGTGGGTGGGTGGGGGAGGGGGGTCCATCCGCTGGTCTCCATGGCAACGGGCGACGACCCCCCATCCCCACAGCCACAGTTATATTTCTTCCATCAATATTAGTCTATCCCCTGCCCCTCACATCTCTCTCCGCTCATTGCCAAAGCCCCGGCCTGAACAAAGTAAATAGGGAACTTTCAGGAAATAGCCCACATTCTTCAGCATAAATCCAGCTAGCTGTTCTGTCATGTTCCTGCAATTTTATACTCATATACCAGACCGGATTTTGTGACGTCATTCTCTATTTTTGTATTGTTGTTACTTGTACGTACGGTCCCCAGGTTTTCTGCGCTAGGGGTACGCATTTTAAAGCCTATCTTGACTACAATACTAGAGAGCTCATCCCGAAATACCCCTAACAACAGCATTAATTAATGATTATTCTTTCAGATTTTTTCCTCCTGTGTTTGGGGGGATTGAAAGAGTAGGGGGGCAGGGTTAGGGATTCTATAAGATTTAGGGTTGGGGATAAGGACGGGGCTAGGGATAGGTACATCTGCGGACGCGCCCCTAGCGCAAAACGCTTGGGGACCGAACGTACAAGTAACATCCGCCCTTTTTTTCCCCATTTTCCTTGACCTCTCACATCCTTTCAGTTGCAGAGCGTTCGTCGGCGGGGGGGGGGGGGGTGCCCTTTCATGTCCTGCAATTTATACCGATACTCTAGTCCGGGATTTGTGACGTCATTTTTGGGGGGGGCGGGTTGTTTTTAGTTTCCTAGACTGATCTCTTCGCACTGTTACAATCTGGGGGGTAGGGGAGGTCCTCAGAAACAATAATTGCCTGACCAATCTCCTCACATCTTCTATGACTCCCCGCCCCCCCCCCCACACCTCACACACACCAATCCCTCAGGCTTTATAAGTTCTATTCTCTTCCCACCCCAACCCCCACTCCCTCACCCGGGGTAGCCTTATCTTTTCTGTATAGCACGTACCGTCTTGAGGATGCTTGAGGTTTGGGGGATGGTGGATGGTGGTGCCTTCCTTTAGAAACAAACATTATCTGAATCGTCCCCCCCCCCCCATCCCCCAAGCTTATCTCTTCCGACTCCCCCCCCCACCCCCCCCCCACCCCCCACCCGAGTAAGCTTATCTTCTTCATAGCACTTACCATCCTGGGGCTGATTTGGGGAAAGGGGCGGGCGGGGAGAGGGAGGAAAGACAAAGAGAGAGAGAGAAAAGATACTATTGTTATTGAACCGTGGTATTTTCCATTATAAACCATTGCTGAGCAGTGAACACAGCTCCGTATTTTCTCTATTTGCCTTTGTAATTAGACCACGCACTGCTAACAACAGCCCCCCCCCCCCTTTCTGGGAACAAAACAAGAAACAAAATACCTGACCCATCCTTACCCTCCCCCCTCCCCCGCCCCCCAGGCTTATCTTCAGTGTAACACCGACCAATCCCTGCCAAGGGAGTGGAGCATGTCGATGTCTTCAGTTCTAGAAACACAAGCAAAGAGACCCATCCTCTCTTGGTTATCAATCAGCTCAGGCGTTATCAAATTAATAAAGACCATCGACTTAATCCAGCCAGATAAAGGTCTTGAATTTATTCAACTCAAGATTAGGGAATTGACAAAATGGAAATTTTTTTTTTCTTTCTCAAAGAGAGAAAGAAAAGAAAACAAAGAAAGAAAGAGAGAGAGAGAAAGAAAGAAAGAAATGAAAGACATAAAGAAAGAAAGAAAAGAAAAATAAGAAAGAGAGAGAGAAAAGAAAAGTAAGAAAGATAGAAAGACAGAAAGAAAAAGATAAAGGATAGAAAGAAAGAAAGAAAGAAAGAAAGAAAGAAAGAAAGAAAGAAAAAAAGAAAGAAAGAAAGAAAGAAAAGACATAAAGAAAGAAAGAAAAGGAAAGTAAGAAGGAGAGAAAGACAGAAAGAACAAGCAAAAAGATAGAAAGAAAGAAAAACAGAAAGAAAAAAGAAAGAACATAAGAAAGAAAGAAAGTACAAAAGAAAGAAAGGAAGAAAAGAATAGAAAGAAAAATTCTTCTTTAAATCTTCAAGTCTATCCTTAGTCTATGAATCCATCTCTTCTTCAATCCTGTCTTTATCCCCCCACCCCACCCCTCCAAAAAAACAAAAAAAATTGCATACAATCTCCTTGCTAATTTCTTTATCAATCCACGTGATATCGACGTCCATCTCACGTCCCGGCGATATCGACAATAATTTTCTGATTTTTTTTACAACTTAACAAAGTGTTTCAAATTTTTTGGGGGTGAATGAGATTTCTTGTACAGACAACCATGTTTCTGCTTAATTAGTTTCAGAATTGGTAAAGATATCCCTAAAGTACATATGTTCGGAGGGGGGAAAAGCGTATATGGCTGTTGTTTTTTGTTTGTTTGTTTGTTGTTGTTGTTGTTGTTTTTTTTGGGGGGGGGGGGGGGGGTTAAAAGCTGAAATCACAGTCATGTACTTTATGCACGGCCCCTTTAAGTAAATCAGGGTTGACCTATTTTTTTTTCACTTTTCATTGCCTTTTCTTAACCAGCCTTCATCATGGCTCCATGAAACCTTCCACTGACATTCTTTTCCAGTATTACATTCAACAAAACGAGAGTACGTTTTTGGGCGTAAACAGAGAAATAACTGCGCATACGGGATGGACCACTTTAGATCTATTGAGAAAATAATATTAAAAAACCACAGGAAAACTGGCGGGGGAGGGGGGGGGGGGGGGAAGGTCGCAGTACAAAGTCAACACGCGCGGCAAAAAAGCAAAAACTGTATGTAGCCAAGTCTGGACTAAGATGTCTTCCCTTTTCCTTTTCGCTTTACTGCATCATTTGGGTATTATTTCTTATGGGACGCTTTGCTACATACAACTTTTTCTTTTCACCATTTTGCCTTCACTTCAGATCTAGAGCGACCGCAGGTTCTTGTTTGTTTATTATTATTATTTTCAGAGAATTCACTTGTTCATACCCACATCAGAAATCAAGGGGTTTGCTTAGGGACCGTTCACATATTATGCCATCACATAAGGTGGGGGGGGGGGTCTCTTGAATGATAACAAGTGATGACATGGGGGAGGGGGGGGGGTGTTGAGTCCAAAGATGATGTCATCAATGTGGTTTGGCAAAATTGAAAAAGAAGATCAAATATATAGATCAAATTCATATTTTTATTGTAACACCTGTCAATAAAATAACTAATTAATTAATCAACCAATACCTTGAATGACTACTATTACTACTCAATATAGGTAGTGGAAAGATCTTGTCAGTCTGCTAACAGGCAGCTTCTCTGTATGCTCTTTGTGAGTTGAGATGGTATTAAATGGTTGAATCAGCCTTTCAGGGACACTTTGTAAAGCGCTTAGAGCATTAGTACAGTGGATATTAAGCGCTATATAAAAGCTCTTTATTGCTTTGATTTTATATATAATCTGTCAGTTTGAATTAAAATTAATAGCAGACAGCACTATACAGGTATTTTTTGTCGTTATTTGTCAAGTTTTGATTACGTCATCAAACAGGGGGGGGGGGAGGTGGGGGGGATTAGCCACCTGATGACATGTGATGACAAGGGGAAGGGAGAGGGGTCAAAATTATTCAATTTTTGATGACATAATATGTGAACGGCCCCTTAGAAGGAAGTGGAGTGGATACACTGATTTCTCTCTGAACGGTCGCTATATATTATTCCAAAGATTTTAAAGTACCAAAAACAAAAAACAAAGTATGAGACCCACATACCTCCCACCCCTACCCCATACCCGACACAAATACCCCTAATCTCCCATCCAAGCCTTGCATTTCGCTCCTTTTTCATAACTTCACACTGGAAATAAAGAAATTTGAAAAAAAAGTAGAAAATATTACCCGTTTTTTGGTTTGTTGTTGTTTTTAACCAGTTTTCTGGGTATAATAATGTGCCAGTCGCTGTATTTCCCTAAGCCTAAATCATCGCCAAAACACCAGCCGCCGCCGAGCTGTGGAAAATCCCGGCCGGCTTCTACTAGTGCATTAGAAAAAAATCCGAATATAACACCATTGTTTATTGGTGGTAATTGTCCTGCTCTTTGTTCTCAACTGTATAATTACGCCAAAAAAGGACGGAAAAAAACAACTTCACCGGCTGCCGTAGTTCACACATCTATTATGTAAAAACTGTCGGGGAGGGCTTGGATGCTGGATGATGATGTCTCCCTTTTGTTTGATAAACTATGGCTTTCCAGTTGTCCGTTGTTTGTCTTTTTTTTTTCTTTTCTTTCTTTTAATCATTTTTTTTTTTCTTTAATTTTTAATTCATAATAATTATAGATTTTGCCGGGTACTGTGTCGGCGTCCTGGCTTGGCACTGCGTAGTCTTAGCGTCTTTTATCTTAAAATACATTATTTTTATTCTAAGACGGAGGAGAGAAAGACAGATTGGAGGAAAGAACTGAAAAAAAGGCGGTTGTATAATAAGGAGTAATAATATGACAAGCTAATTGGGGTGGAGGCGCGGTATTGAGGTTGGGGGGGGGGGGGGGTTGGGTGGGGGAGCAAGGGGGTGGAGGGGAGAATTTTTTTTTAAACGGGGGGGTTGGGGGTTGGGGTGAAATGTTTTCAGTTATCACTGCTGAATGGGTGTTGGGCGTAGATATTGGTGGGTGGATGGGGTGGCTCACGGCGGTGATGAGGGAGGGAAGATTTAAGAGTGGGGGGGGGGGGGGAGGGGTTTTGTGAAATGTGCTCAGTTATCAGAGCCGGGAGGGAGCAAGGCGTAGATATTAGTGGGTGGGGGTGGGGAAGTGTGAGTGGCGGTGATGAGGGAGGGGGGAGGGGTTGGTGTGAAATGTGCTCAGTTATCAGAACCGAGAGGGTGTTGGGTGTAGATGTTATTGGTTGGGGGTGGGTGGGCGGGGTGCAGCACGGCGGTGGTGATAAGGGGTTAGGGAAGGGAGGGCAGGGAAGGGGGGGTGTATGTGGTGATTTGCTAATAAGGGTGGTGAGGGTGATGATGTTGGTGTGGTTTGGTGGGGTTGGGGGGGGGGGAGTGATGGTGGTGATTGAGACAGTGATAGTTGTGATACCTATTTTTTGTTGTTGGTGGTGATGATGATGAAAATGATTAGGATGACACTTGATGAGATGAGAAAGATGTAAATGATAATATGTTGCCATGCATTTTTAATTTCTGTTCTTGTTTTTAATCTCTATTTTCTTTGGTTTTAATTTTTTGCTGTCGTTGTTGTTGTAGTTGCTAATGTTGCTACTGCAATTTTCGTTGATGCTAATGTTGATGCTGGTATAGTTGTTATTGTTGTTGTTGTTGTTGCTGTTGTTGTTATTGTTCTGGCTGTTGTTGTTGTTGCTGCTGATGATGATGTTGTTGTTGCTGCTGCTGTTGTTGATGTTGTTGTTGTTGCTGCTGCTGCTGCTGTTGTTGTGGACGATAATGATGTTGTTAGTGCTGTTGTTGCTGTTGTTATTGTTGATGTTGATGATGATGACGATGATGATGATTTTGTTGTTGTTGATGATGATGATGTTGTTGCTGTTGTTGTTGATGATGTTGCTGTTATTGTTGATGATGATGATGTTGTTGCTGTTGTTGCTGTTGTTGTTGTTGATGATGATGATGATCATCATGATGCTGTTGTTGCTGCTGCTGTTGTTGTTGTTGTTGTGACTCTTGTTGCTATTTTGCTGCTGCTGTATCCTAGACAGACAAGCGAACACACAAAAACCACAACAAAAGTACATAGGGAGAACATAAAAAGTAGAAAATACTGGGAAGAGACAGACAGACAGACAGACAGGCAGACAGACAGACAGACAGACAGACAGACAGACAGACAGACCAATTCCATGAAAAATCAAACAAACAAAGAATGTAATTACTCGCACTTCACAACACCTTTGATGTCCACAAACGAAAAGATTTCTGATCGAGTCAGAACTATCGACCCTAAAGACAACACATATGTGAAATATTCAGGGTTTTCAATTCCATACATTAAAGAACATTTTAACTGGGCCTCAGAAAACTCAAACGCCGTAGATTTTCTCTTTGCTGCATCGGCTGTTTAAAATACAAAATAGGATTATTTCATAATTATCTCCTGTTGTACCTGAAGTATCGTCAGAGCCGCATTTTCGAGACCCCGAAGCCAGTGGTTCTCAACGGGGGCCATATCGCCCCCCCCCCCCCCCGGCGGGAGGTGGGGTTTGGGGGGGGAGGAATTTGATTTCCAAAAGCGAAGAAAAGAGCGACTGGGGGGGGGGGGCCAAAACACGAATGGAGGACAATTTGGGGAGCAAATGTGAAAAACAGGACAGCCACTGAATTGTTCTACAGCCCGCCTAGATAGGTTTTGTGAACAGAATTCTACAAAAGACGTTTTCTTTTTTCTTTTCGTGGATTTGACAAAAAATTGTTTTCTCTTTTGCAATGAGGATTATTTTAAAGCGTCCTGGGTATGACGTTAAACTGCATCCGTCGAGTGCTCGGCGACTAAACCGGCTCACCCAATCAAGTTCAGTGGATGAGGAGGGTAGTGGAACCTGCAAGAATGAAAATCAAGACTTGTCAAAGGGCGGATGAACCCAGGAGGGTCAACCTTGCTCTAACTGGGAAAATAGAGGGCGAAAAAAAAAAGCAGAGGTAGACTAAGAATAACATATCTAGAGAGTTTGAACAGATGGGCAACAGGAAAAAACCAGGACAATATGGGCTGTTTGAGAGCACCAGAGCGGAGGAATGAGTGGCGAACCATAATCGTCGATATCTGTTCCAGATCCGGCACTTGAAGAGAGAGATTATTTTAAATGAACACGCCTATTGGCATTAATAAGATTTTCAAAAACTTAACATCCTACTTTGTACTGTGTAGTCTGTCTTCTTGTGAAAAGTACCTGATCGGTTTGAATAGGACTTTTTTATTAAGGGGGGGGGGGGGGGATGCCGAGACAGAAGAGGGCAGTGACAGAAAATTTGGAGCCTACGGAGGAGAATGCCGCCTGAAAACGTTTGAGAACCACCGCTCTGAGCTATGTAAAGTTTGGGAGGCCCCTTGGTTAAGAATGCGCACCGGAAGGTCTCACAAAGATGTGTACCAATACAGGAGCCACACAAAAATATATATTACTATATACATATAATTTTGCCCTTTCATTCTTGGTTTTTTACCGAATTTTTCAGGAGAAACAGGATCGAGTACCTAGTCTTCTCGGATAAGGACGAAAAAATTCGGAGGGCCCGTGTGCATGTTAAAGATACCTTGGCAATTGGAAATCGAAAAGAGCAGGCCGAACAGGCCGCTGCCAATCAAATAAAATTCATCCCTACCACTTCCTTCCCCCCTCCCCCCCCCCCCCTCTCTAAACCGCCCACTGGCGCTGCAGTTGTAACTGGGCTGCCATGACATAAGGGCAAATTTCCCAAAATGGGATTAAAGAAGTGAGCAAATACAAATACAAATATAATAAAATTAGCAGTAAGGGAACCACTGCCGCGACAAAATCTCAAAATCGGCAAAATGTCACATACAACAATATGGCAAATGCCCCCGACATGGCCTTTATAGTGTCCACATGCTTTGTCCTAACTCAAACTCAAACCCTGCGCCCTGAATGATTAAAGGGAGGACCTGGGGGGATGGGGGGGGGGGGGGAGCCTGCGGGAGCTGTGAATATCACTGGTTCAGACTTACCCTGTGTCACAAATATAGTACAAAAACCCATCAACTTTATCAAACTGATCTTTTGACTCCCTATGTACCATCACATCTTAGATCATCTACTGATACTAAAAAGTTTAAAATTCCTAAGATGTCCTTTAAGACCATGGGTGGAAAGTCTTTTTCTTTTCAAGGCCCTCAGATTTGGAATTCTCTGCCTCTGTCTTTGAAAGAGACTGAACATTTTCGACTTTTAAACATCAGCAGCTGCTGAAAGGTCATCTTTTTACACTGAATGTCCATCAAGCTTTTGTCTTTCCTGAGTATGCCTGGGTATTGTGGGTGTGATTTATATGATATAAATGTCGTAAAGCGCTTGGAGCCTGGTTGTTAACGGGATGATGCCCTATATAAATGCTGTGTATTATTACTAGTATTAATCATAACGCAATCAAAACATTTCTCCCGCACGTCTCGACTCCACAATCATTCAGGGCTTCCTCTACCACAGTATTACGTAGTCCCCAGTTACTAAACAATCGATAAGCAAGCTGAAAACGGCCTGGACGAGTCGGATTCAAACACGTGGGGAGGAGACTTGAAAATAGTGGGAGGAGCCAGCGAGTAACAGAAAAGATAAGTGAGGGCTCATATAGAAAGTACGTACGCTGGGATAGGGAAGGGGGGACGCGCTGGACTAGTGGCAAGGGGCTCGCCTCTCATGCCGAATGTACCCTGGTTCGATCCCCGGCCGGTGCAAGCATTTTGTGTGTGTGTGTGTGTGGCGGGGGGGGGGGTGGGGGAATTCCTGTCCTGATCTTATGGTAGGTGAGATTGAGCACCTAGTCTTCTCGGATAAGGACGAAAGACTGAGAGGGCCTACGTGTAGGTTGCGCGCAGGTTAAAGATACCTTGGTAGTTGGAAATCGAGAACAACATGCCAAGCAAGACCGCTGCCCCGGGTAAAAAAAAAAATTTTTAATTATCACAAAAACACACTAAAATATTAACAAGAAAAGTAAAAACAACACAAGTGAGGTGTAAATGCCAAAAGCAGAGAACCTCCTAAAATAAAGACCTAAAACCAGGGGGGGGGGGTGGAGGGAGCTGCCCCAGGATATGAAAAGAGCCCAAGGAGAGAAAAGGTGGTTCGGTTACTCAAAAAAACTTGGTTTTATTTGCATTTTTCTTTCTCCCAATAGGCTTCACCAATTTTACGCCAAAAATTCCCAAATTCTGTGACCTTAACCTTGCTCTTAAGTGAGACAAAACATTGCATTTCGTACCAGTCAGTTGATATGAGTAGTCTGAGCCGCAGACTAATAAATCAACAAGACTGGAAACACAAGCTTCGGGCTGTGTCGTTTTTTAACGGAAGTTAATGAGATGCGGCCGTATAACCAACATGGCTGCCGCTCGGGAAATTCCGATTCTAGTTCTATCTGCAGTAGAAATTTCTTTTTATTTGTCAAGATTGGTTGTACATGTATTAATAATGCATTGTCTTGCCTATCCTTTCATTTTATTGTCTACAGCTGCCTTTTTTTTTATTGTTATAAATGATGACCGTCTGGACTTTTAACGACCGCTGCATTGTAGCTATGCTGAAGAGTCGGTCGCAACTGTAAACCTAATGTGGCGGATGGTTCATGACCTTTCGCTGTTTCGTGACGTCACACAATGGGCTCATCCAGTCTGGGTATTTTATTAGTCTGAGGTCTGAGCTTTACTCATGGCCAGTTGTTTGCCTCACCTTCTCTGCTCACCACTCTATTTGATGGCTGACCTACATTCAACTCACTGGGTTTTCCCCCAAAATCTTATTTGCAGCTATTAAGTTCTTGGATTGGATCACAATCATATACACGGTTTAGGGCTGTCAGTGGGCAATGATACCAGAGAGTGCATATAATAATATATAGAGAGGGTTAACTATTGGTCGATTTGCACTGCGAGACACGGGAGGCTCTGCGAAACCACTGCTAGCATGGAGCGGAAAGTAGGTCGCTGCGGTAAACAATATCCGTTTGTGCATTTCCACGGGGCGTATGAGCTTACAAACGGCTCTAAATAGTTTCAATCGGCCCAAAAATATGAACAAACCACAGTAAACAGATATGCACACTATCTTTCTTGAAGAAGGTCTCTTTCAATTCTTCAATTTCTTGTTTACCGCAGCGACCTAGTTTCGCAATTTGGCGGAAGTGAACCCTCTCTATACATCTATACTCTCTGATGATACTAACCCCTGAACTTGGCCGAGCAGAATGCTATTCACGTATACACAATAATTTTGCGTATGTCCAGTGACTTCCTCTCATTTGACCACACAAAATCAAACAACACATTTGTCTTAACAATTCTCGCTGTTTTGCATATGAAGGAGTATTTTAAAATCCCTTTCTCCGGTTACAGTTCTGTTCAAGATAGTACAACGTACTTGTTTGTAGATGGATATTGAAGAAACTGATTTTTCAACGCGGATGACCGGAACTTCCGGATTTCGCGGTTCCGCCGAAATCTAACAGGCTTGTACATTATTATAATTATCTTGGGATAATTTGCCATGCGGTTGTATGTGCATTTTTGTCTTTTCGAGAAAATGAGGACTGGTTTGGTAGGCAAAAGGGCTAAGACGCATAAAACATGACGTCACAAGCACATATCTCGAAAAGTTTTTCACCGATTTAAATGACACGTGTACATATTGAAATCAGGGGTGAGAGAACCACTTTCATGAAAAAATCTCAAAATCGGCAAAATGTCGCATACAACAATAAAAATTATGGCAAAACCTCTCGGTATTTCTAATGAAATAGTCACATCATGCAAAATGTCTTGAAGTCGGGCGAATTTTTTCCAAAACACACTTGGGGCGGAACCACAGACTAATAAAATACCCAGACTGGATGATCCCATTGTGTGACGTCACAAAACAGCGAAAGGTCATGAACCATCCGCCACATTAGGTTTACGGTTGCGACCGACGCTTCAGCATAGCTACAATTTTGAATGACACCATTTTGACGCGCCTACTGAACGCGGAAGTTTGGTTCCGCACCAAGAAATTAATAAATGTACAACCAATCTTGACAAATAAAAAGAAATTTCTACTGCAGATAGAACTAGAATCGGAATTTCCCGAGCGGCGGCCATGTAGGTTATACGGCCGCCGCTCGGGAAATTCCGTAAAAAACGACACAGCCCGAAGCTCGTGTTTCCAGTCTGGTTAATTTATTAGTCTGTGGATCTCACCAAACAACACTTTATTTTACTTTTCCGATCTAGCACCTATCTGAGCTTGAGCCCTTTGGCCTACTGATATGGCAAAGAATTTGCAGGTTTGCTGCAACTGTGTTTTGTCCGCATAGAGGGTATTCCCGGCATCGGGTGACATGGGTTGATAGATACTTGATATAATTATACTTATGGCAAATACCTCTCGATATTTCTAATGAAGTAGCCAAATAGTACATGCAAAATGTCTTGAAGTCGGGCGACTTTTATGCAAAACATACTTGGGATGGGACGGCTCGAGGGAGAGGAGGGTTGAAATCGGCAAAATCGAGCGCACGTTGTTTATGGGTGGCCCCTTGATGGTGAAACTTTGTATCTGGTACTTGGTCCTGTCATACCAAGCGGAATAAAAACTGCTGTGAGTCTAGCTTGAAATATCGATTAGCCCCCCACCCCCTTCCCCCTTGCACGTAATCCGGGCACGTCTTTGCCCACTTAAACAATTTATCAAACTAATAATGGCCCGGGTCGAGAAACAGAGTTACCAATCAAGATGGCGGCCAAGCCAGGCCACCGGCGGGCGCCATCTTGCCGTGGTTCACAGATTTTCTATTACCATGAAGTAACTGGTTTGTTTTTCTGCCTTTGTTGTTTTTAAAAGCTACTAACGTCATATGGAAAGCTAAAGAAACAGTTTAATATCATCCTCCCTACTAGAATGAGTGGAACATTAAAATTTGGCCTAAGTCTTGTCAGTTGTGATTTTTTTTTTCGTGGAGATGCTCTGAAAGTCACGTGTCTCTCAGTGCAAATAGACCCTTTTCACTTCCGCGTTACCGTTGTTTGCGGGGAGCCGCACGGCATCGAAAAGCACCGTGTAGGGCAAAAACCTCCACTTGCCTTTGTGGTGGCATCTGAATATGTGCACAGTCTAAGCAAAGATGCATTTTTATGCCAGAACCAGCACTTAACCAGTTTGTACAGTTGGGTCCCCAACAAGAGGATGGCATCGTTCGACCGTTGTCCACCGCTTCCGCCCTACAAGTGGGGCACGCCGCCATTTTGTTTGTAAATCACGTGATATGGAGGACGGTAAATGAAAAGGGTTTATACATACATACTCTCTGATGCAAGATTCTTGTGCATGTATGGTCTGATCTAGCCGTTAGGCCCTACAATAGACTTGAAAATGAAGTTGAAGTTTGTTTATGTAGT
>OZ007575.1:53924793-53929145 GCA_963931925.1 Onchidella celtica | reverse complement strand
CTTTTTCTCTCTTTCTCTCTTTTCCTCTCTCTCTTCTCTCTCTCTACTCTCTCTCTCTCTCTCTCTCTCTCTAACGGATGGTTGGCGGGCACTTCTGGTAGAGTTTCCTTCTGTCCTATCATTCTGTTATATTCTGTCTGTCAGGGTTAGGATTTGAATTGCCGTGCTGGGTCACGCTTTGTTTATTTCATGTCATCATTGATTTTAGCCAGTGCAAACGTCCTTGAACTATTATCGTGGACAGTTTGTTTTTGTAGCGCTTTTTCTTGGAGATGGAAAGAAAGTGGGGCAAGATAGAACGAATGGATAAATTAACAGTGACGGTGCAGTTTTCGACCCCGTGGTTTGGGTGTACTTTAGCAAGGGAAGACGGGGCGAATAAGGAGTGAATAAATTCGTACATAAAACGTAGAGGGTGGAGAGACTTTGCGAACGCTTTTGACATAGTAAATTAACTTTGTCTGTTACTATTAATAGACTGCGAGCTGAGCTCGAAATGGATGCACCAATCAAATTTGAGCAGTTGGCTGGGGTTGCAGAAGATATAAGCGAAGCCATCTTTAGGTTTATCCACTCCATGCAGGTCCTTTCCACCTGCGAGGGCGTCGGCTTAAGATTCGGCCTGAGAGAATCATGAGACTGTTAAAGACATGTCTATGTCCTTGATAGACAATGAAATTACCCACAGCTATTTTCTCCAGTTCCCTGATATCGTTTCAGGGAACCAATCGTAAGTTTTGAGACAGTGCGTCGACGATGACGTGAATCTGACCCTAATTTTCCAGTAGAAGTGCTACCAAAGGATGCAAGACTATAATGTTTTTTACTTGCAATTAGATCTAGATTGAGTGTCTGGTATACTGGTGTCATCTCTACCAGTCCCTCCCCCTCCCCCCTCATCTCCAAAAAAAAAAAAAAAAAACGCCGACCGGCGCTGCACTGTGGCGACGACGTGCCTGCTCCAGTTATAACTGGGCTGCAATGGCACAAAGGCAAAATTTCCCAAATGGGATTAAAGAGTTATACAAATACAAATACAAATACAAATACATTTGTAAATTGTAATTGATGTGTCTGGATGAGGCTGGGGATTGCCAGCCCATCCTAGAGCAGATCTAGATCTATCTTAACTACGTCAGTGTGTCTTGACGGTTTGATCCTTTATAAGCTATTACTGAGTTAATATTGTCGTCTGAGACATAAGAATATTATTTGTGAGATAGTAGGCAGATTATATTTCTGAAGATAAATAATTACTAAGTAAACTGTGAATGAGTCAGAATGATATGGATTTTCTAATCTTTTAAGAATCTAGAGGAGACTTTTAGTTATGTACTATAGTATTTTCATTTGATGCTGCTGATGTGGTCTTTTTAATATGTAAGATAGACGAAATTGTTAGGAATTTTAAGTAATAAATTTGTGGCCCTACAAGGTCCTTGATATAACTTACTCGAAACTGTTATTAGTGTATGTGGCATGGTATGGCAGAGTAATTAGTAAAACCTCTCGATATTTATTAAATGCAGTCGAACACCTAAATTCCATAATATACCACCCCGTAACATTTGAGGGCATACCCCAAATCCGTAACACTGGAGAGGGACCCTTAAAGAACTTAATAACGCCATGCCATAGATAAATTATTTAAAACCTATTGTATTTTTATTCCATTATTTAATATTGTACTCTTATAATATTGTGTTTTCAGGTCATTTTTATTATCAATTTTAGACAGTTTCTACTAATTTAATTTTTTATTTCAATTTCATATGGTGAACTCAACATCCCATTGACCCGTGGACACCGGCGAGGGAACCCTTTCACCGTACAGATCTACCTCAGACAGAAATACAGTTTTTTGGGCTTGGAGCTATGGATTAAGGATACATACCATCTGAATTCCTCAAAAAGAAAGATAAGTGGTCCATCTAACTAACAGTCTTGAGGAGGGCGACGTACTTTCCGCTCTGTGTTTGTTCCAGGCCATTTTACTATTTACTATATGTTTAGTTTAAGTGCGGGAGGTTGGTTGGGGTCATAGTTTAGCATATCTTCTTTGCCATTACGAAGGATATTGGAGTGCCTTGGTGGCTATTTATAATAACTCGGGGGGATTTGCTTCACTGTGAATAGTTCTTTTAGGGATCCATTATTCGTATAGATTGTGGCGTTTTCTTACTTCCTCACTTTTCTTTAGGAAGATGTCTCTCCTGTTTTCTTCTCAAACTTTCTGTAATATAAGTTAGGACTTGTAGGGTCTGTTATCGTTCGTTTTACTTGTCAGTATAGCGTCCTGTTTATTGTATTTCTTTTTGCTTATTATAAACTTTAAACTACTATACTAACATTGCTATGTTTTACAATATTGCCTGAAATATTTCACGTGCTAAAACCACGTTGAATTTTAATCTGGATTATTGACATTAAGTGAATTATTAGAACCCGTGCAGTTAATACTGCCAGTTCTGGGTTAGTATGTATAACCGATCTCGTTTTAACATTGACGAGCCCCCGAGAGGGCAGTACTAGGCTGCTTAGGGAAGTGACTTTTTTTTTTTTGAGTAGGGATATGTGGTGAATATTGGTGTTATTTTCGGCTGTGCGGCCGCCCGAGGAGCAAAGAGTTTATTGTCTCATGGGACTTGTTCGTATCAGTATTGAGGTAATGTCATTATAAAAGACACGTTGTATATTGAGAAGAGAGAGATATTGCTGATTCGTCGCGTTGAGAGAGAGATATATTTTTGCAGTGGTAACAGAGGACACTGCGTGTTCGCGTTTTTGAGAGTTTTTGCAGTGGTAACAGAGGACACTGCGTGGTCGCGTTTTGAGTTGTCGAGAAGAGTCGATTTTTTTTTATACCGATTATGTCTTAGGCTGTCCGCGTTCCGTGGACCAGCTAACGTAATACTAGATATGACTATATACCGAGATGACTATGACACTTGACGTGTGCATGGCTTGCGTAAAACGCATTTAATTAACTAGCTATCGCCTCGTGCCATCTCATCTATACCGGATTTGATACGGAGATTAAATAAAATAAATCATATTGTTATTAAATTGAGAAAGTTCTATACTATTGTTGCATTTAAGGCAGCACCACGCGAGTTTGAAATGTAAACGTTAAGCTAATTAACTTTTCGCCGTTTTTATTTCGGCTTCATTATACGGAAATCCGTTGTAAAAAGTAAGACAGACCAAAATTTTCATTACTCTATTACAGAGTCTGTCTTGTATTGGGGTTGGATAGTGCTTGTCCCCCTCAATTCTAGACGGTGGATGGATTCACATTTATCTTGTTCATTACTTTATGAACCATTTTTACAATCCTTTTTTGTGAATATCCTCTTTCCACCAGCGTCATTCCTGACTGTGACCTGAACTTCTGGCAAACCTGACGCCCTTGTCAGCGGGTCAATGAGATGGACACATGGCAAACCAAGCTACCAGAGCTACTGCTGCCATTGGATACCACAGTATTTTAATTAACAATATATTGTGTGTGAATGTCTATATAAGCAGCAATTATGTGTGTTGACTAGATAATTATAAGCCTATTCGTTCAGTAAGGCTTCATTATTTGATAATAGTTATACTTTAATCCAGCAGTATACAGTGATATACTTATTATTATTATAGATGTTTCTGAGAATTTTGATTGTGTGCAGTAAGAGTGTTTAAATAGAATAAATTCTATAGAACGTGGCATCAATAATTGTATGCTTTTTGTCCATCCAATATGCACGTTCTTAGTTAGATTTTTCTTCTCAAGCTTAAGGCTCATCTTTCTACAGTACTACTTAAGCCCCTACCACAATAACTTTGGGATTTTTTGGATCCTATCGTGTAAATTTTTCTTAAAATTTTCACTGGGGTGGGGGATATGTCAGGGTTAGGATTTGAATTGCCGTGCTGGGTCACGCTTTGTTTATTTCATGTCATCATTGATTTTAGCCAGTGCAAACGTCCTTGAACTATTATCGTGGACAGTTTGTTTTTGTAGCGCTTTTTCTTGGAGATGGAAAGAAAGTGGGGCAAGATAGAACGAATGGATAAATTAACAGTGACGGTGCAGTTTTCGACCCCGTGGTTTGGGTGTACTTTAGCAAGGGAAGACGGGGCGAATAAGGAGTGAATAAATTCGTACATAAAACGTAGAGGGTGGAGAGACTTTGCGAACGCTTTTGACATAGTAAATTAACTTTGTCTGTTACTATTAATAGACTGCGAGCTGAGCTCGAAATGGATGCACCAATCAAATTTGAGCAGTTGGCTGGGGTTGCAGAAGATATAAGCGAAGCCATCTTTAGGTTTATCCACTCCATGCAGGTCCTTTCCACCTGCGA